>VZTJ01006608.1:1246606-1262814 GCA_013397795.1 Orthonyx spaldingii
ATCCAGCCCCCATCCAGCGCTGCATCCAGCCCCACACCCAGCTCCTCATCCCACCCACATCCCACCCCGCATCCCTCCAACCCCACTGCCCAGAGCCACGGGGACACCCCAGGATATCCCAGGGCCAGCAGCAGCAATCTCGTGTTAGTGCTTGTTCCAAACTCACTCAGTGTTAAGAGCCCCAGTGCTGTTAAAACTGAAAGAAAGATCAAATTCAAACACAATTAATCATTTCCTCATTTTTCCTCTTTTGTTAGACTCAGAGTGGGCAGCCTTAGCTTGGAAACTTCCGTGTCCACACAAGAAGAAATCATATGAAAAGGGTTTGCAAAAAGAGGAAATAATAAGTAACAGAGAGAGAGCGGGCTACAAATAACTGAGTGACCTACAAAAATACTGCCAAATCATGCACCGTGTCTTACCTTTGATAACATTCAAAACAATTGCATTATTTTAACAGCCTGCCGTAAAGGGAAAACCTTAGAAAGAACTCTATATTTTTAAAAAAATAATACCCATCCAATTAAAAATTCCACATTCAGTTCTTTGGCTGAGTAGAGACACACACCACATTTCACTTTCTTTATTGCAGCTGCAGGAAGGAGATTTTTGGGGCTGTTCCTCCGGCCCTGACCCAAGCGCACCTCGGTGCCAATTCCCCCTGTTCACAACAGGGAGATGGAAGGGAAATGAGGGAACAGAAAAAGGGAAACAGGGATTGGGTTTTTTCCACCCATGGGCTCTGAAACAGATCTTGGCCACGCTACCTATAGGAAAGTTACAACTGCAGTTAAACTCAGAACTTTGGAGCATCCCAGCTAAAAGAAACAAATCCCATTTTTATAACTTTTTCCCCTGTAGTTTTGCACGTGGATTCTGTAATCCCTGCTTTAGAAGGATAAACACCTTCAGCACCGAGCCCTGTGTTAGGGGAATAACTCGCCCGTGGGATGCAAGGCAATTCAGAGCACATGTGGCAGAGCAGTCCTGGGATTGTCTTACACACACACAGAAACACTCCTGCCAACACTGACACATCGCGCTGATTTACTTCCTGAGTGCTCTCAAGTGCCACTGCAGCACTGCTCGTTAGGGACTGGCCTTAAACTGGGAGTACCTCAGTAATGCACATTTTGTGTTTCAGCTGGAGATCCAGATTTGGGTTCTTTTGGGCATACAGAGCTTAAATGTCATCATGTGTTTTCCTTTCCTCTCTAAAGCTGAACTACAGCTGCACACATATCGCTATAAAATATTTTTGTCTTCCATGTGTCTTAAAAAGAGCATAATCCAGCCAATCCCATCCCTGATGTAGGAAGTGTTAAGAGAAAATCGGTTGGCTCTGTCCTGAAGAGCTCAAATGCCTGTATTCTGTATTTCAATACAGAAAACTCACACGGAATTTGCAGCACAAACCAGCGACCGTGTTTAAAGCCACCAGTGCTTAAAAGAATAAAATAGTAGGACCCATTTCTAATATTTTCCCCCAGAAATTCATATAAAAAAATTGAGATGTCAGTATTTGGCTTTGAACTCTGGCATTTGCTGCCCTCCTCCCTCAGACAGGAGTTAGAGCGATCACCGGGAGCTGAGGCAGTTTGATCTTTGTTACATTGGGACTGTGGAATCCAAGCAACCCTTTTACAAGGCATTGTAATTGTTTGTACTTGCAAAACTGGATTAAGAAATCACTGCTATTCTTAAAACACATTTATCACATCCATACAAAAGTCAGCATATTTCTACTGCGAGCAGAGCCCCAGCCAACCAGAGAGAGTTCCCGCGTTCCGCCCACGCTCGCTCTCTCATCCTCCCCTTCCCCAGAGCAATCCCTGCATCCCTGGCCTCTCCAGCCAGGAGAAGTCCCCCCCGTGCCCCAGCAGGGCTCACCTGCCCCAGGCTGACCCCGTGTCCTCACCTGGGCTCCCCCAGCTCTCCTGGTGTGGGGCTGGAACACCGACAGTGGCAGTCCCGAGTACAGAAGGTGAGGTTCTGGAGGGATTCCGAGGTGTGGAAGGCACAAGCCCTCTTCTGTTCCAAAGGCACTGGGAATTTCAAACAGTCCTTCACAGGGTAGCTGAGATGAGGGGGAAAGTGAGGTTATATTGGGGGTGTCGTTGGACCTTTAGAATTTTTAAGTTTTGGGTTTTACTGAACTTTTCAAAGTTTCATGAAACATGTTTTCCTGTTATTTAAGTCCTTTTGCTCTTCAACTGAAGCTTAATTTAAAAAACATGTCTTTTGAGCTGAGTGCAAGTCTGACTAATTCTGCTGTAAATGCTGCTGAAGATGAACAAAACTAACACTGTAATTGAAAAAAAAACCCCAGAAAAGGCCTCATGCCTGCACAACAGCCACACTCAGGCTACTGCCCGAGCTGTGAGAGCACAGCTCTCGTTTTGGTAACTGCCTCAAGATCAACACCCATCCTGCTGAAATCTGTACCAGATACAGGGAAACCCTAATGACAGAATCCAGAAGCTGAAGTTCCTCTACCCATCTGTTTTCTCTTTCGTTCTGATATGTTTGTCTCCTCTGTTTCACACTTCCAGAAACACCTCGTGGTGTTCCTGGTATCACAGCCTGTTGCCCGTGTTAGAATGTCTGTTATTGGTATTTAATAAGCAGTTGTGATACTCTGCCTGTAAGCAAGATGCCCTCATGTTTTCCATCCACTCTCTATTTTAAATGGCATTTCTCTCTACCTGCAGTCTAGGGCAGGTTGAGAATTGAGATGTCCATAGTTTCCTTTCTCCCTAAGTGTTTGCATTCCATCCTTCTTCCCTCTCTCTGTATAATCTCCTTGAACAAGAAAAGTCAGCCTAGACTCCCCTTGTCCAAGAAAAAGGCATTTTCTCAAAGGAAGCTTCATGGGAGTCACAAAGAGTTGTTCTGCCCCCCTTGCTGGCCAGGGCTGCTGTGCAGCCTTACCTACATCCCACCACTGCCAGAGAAGGAAGTGGATTTTTTTCCCCTCTTGGCAACTCCTGGGGAGGTTCACTATTGTGTTCTGGGAGTCCTCGTTCTCAAAGGCTATTGTGAAAACTGTAGTAAACAGAACTTTCAGCATCAGGATGCGAGGAACAGGATCCAAGGCTGGAGGCATTTGCCAAGAGTGGATGTGACCGCTGCCCCATTCAGCGCTGGCTGGTACAAGTCCATCCCCGCTGCTGGATTTAGCACATTCTGTCATGAGGGGGACAAAGGTGGCAATTACTGACAAGCCAGGCTGCACAAAACAGCACCAGGATGTACAAAAAATTTCCTTCCCATCAGGCAAGGAAAGAATGGATGTCAATTCCAGACAGGGGCTGCGGGCTCCGTTTGTGTCAGCAGATTTCCACGTACTGTTGTGGAGCCCCGTGATTACGGCAACGGAGCTGATGACAGCTGAGAAATTTGGGCCACAGATTGAGACTGAAGTGCTCTGAGGATTCCAATTCATTTCTCTGCTGTTTGGCAGAGTGGGTGATGTCAGACAGGCCAAACGGTTCACATTTATAGAAAACCAGATAAGAAGCAGAAGGTGGTAAATCTGAATGTTTAGGAAGCTGAGGTTAAATAGAGAGTTTCACAGGATTAAACTATAATGCAGAAGTGGTATTGCACAGGGAATAAAACACTGGGAGCAGCTATGGGGTTAAATGTTCTGTGTTAAGTTTACTGTGGAGATAGGGATGTTCTTTCTTGTAGGTTCTGGAAGGAATGAAGGAAATGTGCAGGGGAAAGAAACCCCAGATGAGAAATTTAATGTTTAGGGAAAGATTACAGGGATTTTACTAATCATCAAATTATTCAGCATAGAGAAAAGACTGTCTCAAAGCAACACCAGATGAAGGCAAAAAATTCTTGATGCTGCCAATCTTCAGCATCCAGGCACATAAAGGAAAATATTGGGGATGTTAAAGGCAGGAAAGGTTTGGTCTGATTTGATCCCAATCAATTGACCTTTACCTTCTCTGGGTCAGTCCCAGTCCCTGGTGTCTACAGGGCACAACAAAGCTGTAAATTGCTTTTGCTTTCTTCCAGCCCAGCTTCCCACACACTGTTAGCTACCCTCAGGCTGTACCAATAGTCCTCCAGTGGCCTTTGCCATGTAGAAACCCACTTAAACTGCAAAGTAATTCAGCAAACATCACCTGTTTTTACCAACATTTCATCACTTCTCGTATCACTGTTAATTGGATTCTTTGGTGGTGTTGAAATCGAACATAAGGAAGCTGCCTGCCATGTCTGTAAGGCCATTCTGGCACCCACAGCCAAAACAGAGCCCTGCATCAATCAAAACCCTTCTGATAATGCAAAGGTTCTGTGCAGAAAGGTGCCAGGACCTTTCCTCAGTTTTAACACTTCAACAGGAGCCACCGGCAAAGCAGCCAAGCAGAAATATTTGGCAGAGTCATCAGGGAGAACAGATAAAAGTGCTCCTCAGTGCCCAGGGAACAGGAGAGAGTCAGGGAAAAGAAGCCCAGAAGGAGGACAAGGTAAGGGTCGTTTTCAGGCACAAATTAACCCTTGAGCAAAGCAAGAGTGTGTAGAGCATCTTTTAGAACTTAATCCCTTTACAGGAGCTGCTTCTCTCACCTCATGCGTTTGTCACTTCCCAGCATCTTCCCTGCCCTCAGTAAGGAATCAATCACGTGCTTGGAAGTCCAAGAAGAAGCTGTCTCTCACTGTTCCCAGTTCTGAAGGCATTTTTTTCTGTACAAAAGAAGCAGTTTGGGTTTTAGTAGGAATGGATATTTCTGTCTGCTCACCAGGTTTCATCCAGGCAACTTCAGTTGCATAGGAGTCTCAAACAGCTTTTCAGACTTGGGAAAGTTGCAGAAAACAACATTTTTATTTGTTATTTTCAGTTCAGGAATGTCTGTTTTCCATGATGGGCTGCAGACCACTCACCAAAACAGGGAGCTGGGGCAAAGAACCCCCTCAGAGCCTGCCCACAGTTATGAGAAAAGGAGCAAGAGCCTAAATCCTGCTCATCTTCAGCATGGGTTGAAGCCTTGATTCCTGCAGTCACTGACACACAAACGACCACATGAATATAAATTGTCCCATGGTTGTGACAGCAGACGTGTGGCACTGTGGGACAAGCACTAATACTACAAAGATATTTTTAAAATTGACAGAAAGTACATAAGAACTTTGCTGACAGAAAACTTTTGTAGCATTCAAAACGCACCTCTATCCTTTCAGCCCTGTCCTTTAAGAAGTTCCCAAACAGGTCAACTCACCTCACTGGTTTAAGGAGCTGAAACAACAGTAAAACCCAATAATTTATGGAAATGCCTTTATTCACTTATATTCCAGGGATAACTGAAGCCACTTGGTAAAAGCAATTTCCCAAATTCTACTTTGAGCAGAGAAGATTCTGGAAACTTTCACTATGGCAATGCTTTAAAAATTACCCACAGCCTAATTAACATCTGCTTTAGGAGTTGAAGTTGTTACGGGGTCATTTATCTGCTCTCAGGATCTCGTACACAATTGAGCAGATTTTTAATGTTTAACATTTCTGCCCATGAACCACCAACGAAAGACATTCACCCAAGGGAGCCTGAAATGGGTAATTCAGGTCTGTGTTTCTCTTCAACGTCTCACTAGTGCCAGCTTTCCTACTCACAGCAGAGGTAACACCACCTGTGAAAGGAGTGCAGTTCTTTTGAGAAAGCTCAAAGGAGACTTAAAAATTTTAGGACAAACAACAACAACAAAATGTTTTTTAAACAAACAAACAAAACAAACAAATAAGCAAACAAACAAGCAAAACCAACAACAACCAAAAAAACCCAACCAAACCAAAAAAACACCTTTAAAAAACTAACTGGGTATTCTATAACTGAGCGAACTCTTTTGCAAAAGGCCTGATGTGAATGGTCTTGCATGCAGTAGTTTCATTAGGAAATAAACCTAGAAATGTCTTGGGAAGGTCCTCTCCAGAACTCAGCTTTCCCCGCCTGCAGCCTGGCTTTTCTGAGACGTGGCTGCTCAGAAGGTGATAACCAAACTGCAACCACCCTTCTTCTGCTACCCTCATTTCTAGGGGAATTGTTCCTCGGATTCATTTCCCACTGTTAGATTGAGCAGTTGCTCAGCAGGAGAAACGGAGTTTTGGAGCACACACATCACAGGATGCACCATTCAGGCAGGGAATGAAGTTCCAGAACTCAGGAAGATCCATTTCCCCCAGCTCAGGCAAACTGCAGCACACACGTGGGTGTCTCTAGGGCTCAGAAAGTTCAGATTTTACTAAGGGTGATTTCAAATTTGAGAGGAGATCTGAAGTCAACCCTACTTCAATTAATTTCGTCTTTGCTTAATGCTCTTATTCTGTGAATCAATCTGAAGACTTTGGAAAGACCTTTGGATCATTATTCTGGCTGCTATTTTAGTTCTGGTTTGGTGTTTGGGATTTTTGTTGTTATTGTTGTGCCCTACACAATAAGCATAAATGTCTAGGTCAAGGAAGTGTTTCTCCTGACTGGTTTGTGTCAGTCTGTGACCCCCTCTAGCAGCATTTCTGCCACGGGATAGGCCCACTCAAGAAAAAAAGAGTAAAAAGAGGATTTTTTTAAAGTTTGGGGGCGTGGGCAGCCTGCTGATGTTCCTGCAGCTGAAACCCAATGGTTAAAAGGAGATGGTTTAGCAAATCAAAGATCCTAAAACAATTGTAGTCCTGCCTCACCTAAAAGGGATTTTAAGACTGGCTTAGGTCCAGGGCAACTCTCTACCTTTAATAGGCGTTGAGTCACATATTTGAATTTGAAATGAGTGCTGGGGAAGATTTATAATTTATTTAAATGGTCATTCAGAAGAGCTTCAGCACCAGCTCAATGGTTATTATTTAAGCTGAAGGGTAGCAGGTAATTGGCTCATGGAAAAGCAGTGCTGGGTGAAAGTGGGAAGGAAAAGTGTAGCTGGGAGCCAACACTGAAGAAGAAGAAATATCTCTAAAATGGGGTTTAGACATGTGAGGGAATTCTCAAACATAATCTGGTATATAACTTGACCAGATCTTCCAGAAACACAAATATAAAATATTTAGATAATCATTCTTGGAAAATGGAAAGCTAATACAGACAGAAAGAGCTGAATTTAACAAGTGGATTTATTGCCATCCCCACAGATCTCAGGGCAGGTTGTGCACATTCCTACTCTCACCTGGCTGCTAGAAATCATTATTTATTTTCTCAATTTAAGTGGTTTCAGAGTGTTGGAGAACCAAATTAATGTCTCTGGAAAATAAGTTGTACTGCTGTCTGTTTGGGGGGGGGGGAAAAGCACATATTTTTATAAGAATTGTTTCTCAAAAACATGAACATTAATTTAAAGTAAAGTTTGAGAGCATTTAAAAACCTGAGCTGGTAAATGGATCAGACCATAAGAGATCACATCATACAAGATAAAAAATAGGACTATTATAAAATAAAAAAGCTGATGTAAAAACCTGTATCAATGCAGCTGAGGCTTCCAACCAAAAAAATATCAAATAAATTTTAAAACGGTACATTTATGAATAAAACTCCAGACAAAATGAGCCTGGAGCTGTGTGATGAGTAAACAGGAACCTGGAACCAGAAAATACAGAATGGAAGGATTCTGCTGCCATAGGTGAGGGCAGTTACCCCAGGTTTTTTCATTCTTCTGAAAGAAGAGCTAAGATTAGCAGGTTTAACAACTCAATTCCAAGGAATAGACTGAATTCTTAAAACCAATAACTTTTTTTCCAATTTTTAGTAATCTTCTGGACATGTATCTAGAGACAAAAGTAACTTTGTTATCTTTCATTTCTCTCAATCACAATGGAAGTTAAAATCCTGCAATACTGCTCCTCTGCATTACTGCACAGAATATTAAATCTGAAATTCTGCTTTTCGCTTCTTGGGCATTTCTTGTTATGCTTTCCCTTAATTACACACCATTGTGAATCCTTGTTGTTTTATCCTGCCTGCAAAAATGTCCTTGAAGAGCAGAGCTGTCCAAGTCCCAGTCTACAAAAAAGCCATTTTTCTCCCCAAAATCTTTATGTTGCAACTTCCCCCTCTCTCAGTAGTAACGCGTCTATTTCTAGGAGTGAAAGTAAGAACTACTCCCCAGTGAGCTGAAACTTTTGTGGCCTCTCTGGGAGAAATAACTGTGAATTTTTTTCACTCATATTTAAAGTGATGTTTTGCTCACTCGGTGCTCGTTGGAAGCAGGTGTAAATTATTATTGAAAAAAACCTTAAATTATGGAAAACCAGGTGTTACCGAAAAAATGACTTCAGTTGTGACCTAATTTGAATTGTTGCACTCCGAGGAGAGGAGTTATGATGAGATAATCTTGATTTCTGATACATTTTATTATCTGTATGTTATCCTTTAAAAATTTAGCTTTTCACTGATTTATGATTGAAGTAGAATTATCTATGAAACCTCTTCAGAGAAAAAAATTTAGCAGAAGGTCAAACTCCACACAACACAAATAGATTTTTATATGTGGATAGTTTTTACTAAGCATATTTGAGCAGGAATAAATAAAATGCAAAATAAATTATAATATACAATTAGAATTTCCCAGTTGAATCAGATTTTCTGTCCTACCACTCTCCCCCTGTTTTTGTACTTTGGTTGCACAGGTTTGGCTTCAGCTTCAGCTGCTGGAGCAAAGAACTGTGCCCAGAACAATGAAAGGCCCCTGAGACTGACAAACACAGAAAGGGACCAAATCTCTGAAATTTTCAAATAAAAGTAGCAGAGTTTATATTAAATTCACTTTAGTTCACTGAAACAACAGTGAGCTGCCAGGCTCTAGTCCATGGTGCACTGAACTGCTACATTTTATTGTTTATTGCTCTCTATACAACTCAGACACCAGAAATCACCACAACGTTCCCTGTATGTCCCCAGAATTGCATTATTTTGCTCACACAACAAAAGGGTTAGAAAATACAATTAATGAAGTTCACAGAGTAACAACTTCTGTGGAAAACATGCGTTTGATGGCATCTGCTGCACGTCCCATTGAGGGGACGCTTCTGTATTAACTTATGCAAATACAAGTAAACATTCCATAGTATGCAAATGAGCCATTAATAAATCATTAGCATACCTTGCATGTGTATAATGGACTTTTTGAAGAGTTTTTTCAGCTCTTCTCTGCTAATACTGAGGACTCAGAGCCACAGATAACAATCACAAGTGGTATTGCAACACAAATAACACAGATTTCATTCTAAAAACACAGAAAATGTTAGTTGCATTATCAGCTAGTTACAATCTGAGGGCATAAAGAATCCCAGCTATGTGGAAATATTTTTTAATTAGGATTTGAAATATATTAAAGCCATCAACCAACACTACCCACTACTCTAAACCTGCCTTTTAAAAATCAATTACATTTTGTAACAAAGAAATTTTTAGCAGGGAGTATTTATAGCCTAAATTAGAAATACCAGGTTTCTGGCTGCTTTGTGTGTTGTTCCTGACCCAGTGTTATTTTTCCTCCATTTCTGATCCAATCAGCTGTTTAAATTCACCAGGATGTTTGCACATGTTTCCTAATTCACTTTATACATTAGCTAGCACTTTTTTTATTATTTTTTTTTAATTTTTTTTTTTGCATTCAACACTTGACATGAAAAGACAAATTCTATAGAGCCCACCTTGAGTCAGCAGAATGGCTGCTGCTATAGAATGGCAAAAACCTCCACAGAAAGTGTCACATGTCCTGAAAAAACACAGCTGGACAAATCCAAGAGCTTCTCCAGTGATGATGAGGGGTTTCATGCACACAGTGGGCAGAAGTCCTAACACACTTGAAAAATATTTAACTGAACAATAATGGAGCAGTGCCAAATACTAAAAGTTACCAAAGATAATTTTAATTGTTGTAGATATAATAGTGTTCAATGACAGCTGTTTTGGAACAAAAAGGTTATTTCCTGAAAATTATTGTAATATTTTTTCTCCCAAAATAGCCCCTGATTCACTGCTAAAGTTACCTGGCATCCTCTAATGCTTAGCACAGACTAACAACCAGTTATTAACTTTATTTTTTAGGAGTCTTCAGATGTTAAATGAAAATAATGACTTATTTGAAAGACTAACAAGGGTCAGCTCAGAAGAGGAGCAGACAAACCAAGAGAACCATTTGCATGACTGCAGCGTGATGACTTTAATGTAACAGCTATTTCAAGCTGCTTTGCCTGGCCATATTTTATTTTCTTGTACTCCTACAACACAAAATTCAAGTTAAGGATCAAAGCTACTGTTTCTCTGCCCAGCAGAACTCCCTGCACGTTGGCAGCACATTTTTATGATGCAGATTTAATCACAGAGTAAGGAGATATTTATTACATTTAGAAACTCTCGTCTGAGGCCTTTGGGTTCAGCATCGGTGTGTATTTGCACAAAACAACACTGGAAATAGGAAGCCCTGGTAGTGCAAACATTGGTGTAATTTTTCACTGGGCTCTGTCTGGGTCTCACACCCCTGCCTGGGTAGAAGCCAGAAGGCAGAATTTGGGGTGTATTTTGTTGGGTCATATCTCAGTGTCACGACACCTGTGGCAAAGGAAGCCTCTGCAGAAGTTTGTGGGATGCAAGAAAAGGATGCTCCCATTTTATTCTCATGCCACTCCTGGTGATTCTTTCAGAACTAACACGACTAAGATGACATTGTTTTAGGATGTTTAGTGTTTTAATAATGCCCATTAATTACAAAGACAATCAGGAAACTGCTTCATTCAGTCTTTGTTATCAGAAGTCATGTAACCTCTTTGTTCTAAAGAAGGTATTTCAGCAAACAAAATTAAACCTATAGGGTAGTCTGAATGTCATCTAATTCCCTCTCAGTCTTTATTACCTATATCCATCCTAAAGAATTCCAAAATGCATTTGATCATTTAAGAACATAAACTTAATTTGCCAGACATTTGAAAGGAACCCTGATCTCCTCGGTTTAAAACCTCTTTGCAATAGAAATAAAAGTTGTGGTGACGGGAATGTGAGGTCCATGACAGGAATGCTGAGAACTAACCCTTGAGACAGGGAGATGCTCTCCATTCCAGCACTTTCCGTGGGATTTGGGAGCTGCAGTGTGAACTGTTGTTCTACAGCATCAGCACCATTTCATTGACCGGCAGCAATTCCTGCGTCTCTCTGAGCACCCTGGAGATTTGGGGAAAATATGTCAAAAGCAGGGATTTTAAAAATAGTGTTTCAAATTAACTCCATCACAACAATGTATAAAAACTATAAAGCAGGACAAAGGTTATAGGAAATGGAAGTACCAAGAGATCTTCAAGCAGTCCTCCAAAAGAAACAATGGGGGGGGGATTAATTACTTTTTAACAATTACGAGGGAGTGAGTACCTTTCTCATACTCCTACAAGGAAAACACAATCCTCTTCATGAGCACGTGTTTAATTGGAATCTGGAGGCAAAGTTCTCCAGATATTTTAAGTTAAAATGTGTACTTTTGAGTTTTTAGCCTTTAGTGGAATCATTGGATTGCTGTGTAAGACAGGAAATCATCCAAAAGGAGTTACTTTAGGAATACAGTTGTGATCTGCTGATCTAATGGCACACAAAGTCCTTTTACGAGCACAAAATAATTGTATAGCGAGCAATGGCTTCGAGGGCTTCAGCAATGTGATATTATTTCTATTTTACATCTGAGCAAAACGAGACAGAGCTCAGTGACTTCGGTGACCCACAGGAAGTCAGTGACACAACCAGGAATAGAAGCGAGACCTCTCAGCAGCTCAGTCCCATGCTTCAACCACAAGCCCAGCCACCTCCTTCCCATCTCAGATTAGCACAACTCTGAGCCTCGGTTGCATCAGCTCCTAATTTCAGATGTCTAAGCATGTGTAATTGTAGAAATCTGGATTTCTGAAGTTGAGTAAGTCACATTCATAAATCTGCCTTAGTTCGATCACCCAAGAAATTAGGATAAACTGGTTTTAACTCAAAGCAACTCAAAACAACCTTTTGGTTGCTTTAAAAGGATTCCTTCAGAAGTGAATTTTGGATGGATTAAGACATCTGACAGATAGCAGTATATGCTCAAGCTCTTTATTCCTGTGTTTTCTTTTGCCTGCTGTATGTGATGTGCAGTTTGGGCCCATTTGATCAGAATGGGACTGGAACACGAATATCAAATCCAACTCCAGAAGAGCCAGCCAGTCCCAGAGAGGAATTTATTCCCTTCAAGATGAAATCAGAGAAATTAGGAGCTGGGGGGAGACTAAAGGTCAGGAAAAAAACCATGATAATTAGAGGTAGGCAGGCTGGTGTGATCTTGGCGTTTGTGAATTGAAAGCAGGCACGATCTGGATTTTGTTCTCTTTTTATCCAAGCCTCGAAGTTCAGGCAAAGGAGGCTCATTTTGAAGGGGTTCTTGTTTTGACCCGCTCTGCAGTTATCTGTGAAAAATCTGCATCATGCCTGGTTCTCTCCCTCCTGCTGGATCCAAGGAGAAATTCAGCCTCCACCACCACTTAAAGGAATGCAGTTTATACCCCAGGTTTTGCCATATATCTGTGCAAAATGCTACTGATAGCAGCTGAAACTTCTGATTCCCTTCATCCAAAGAGTGTGTCCATACAGAGTGTGCGAGCTGCAGATAGGAGTGTGCTGTGATATTATGACTTGCTTTTTAAAAACACGGCTTGCCAGACCAAAATCTGCCAATAAAGACAGAATGAGATATGCTAAGGCAAATAAGATAAGCTTTTTATCAATTAAAGGACACCAGATATATGAATTAAAGTATTACATTACCCAAGAGAAAGAACACAGGGTAACTTTGAAAAGAGGCAGCAGTACAGTACATTTTTAGCTTATTTAAACTCCATTCCTTTAAACCAATGCCATTTGCACACTCAGAACTTGTTGCTCAGGCTGTCAGATTTATGGCTGCACTGCCAGAGGAGCAGATTGCCCTCTAGATGTTAAAAGTTTGGCTACTTTTTCGTTCTATCCCACGATACCGGGGTGGGACGCAGGATGTGAGTGGCGATTTTAAACTCCAGTGAAGCACCCAGAGACCGGGAGCACAAACACAGGGGAAGGAGAAAAAGTAAGTAAAAGGCAAAACTTGTGTCTTTGCAGGGATGGGAAGGGGTATAAATCCTTGTAAGGCTGCTGCCCTTTTCAAGCCAATTGTGAAAATCCCAGCATCATCTCCAGTATATTCATTATTCCAACCATAAACACCTACCTGGGATTCCTTAGGAATTGTTGCACAGAAATTCCTTCATTAAGATGGAAAAGAGAAATGAAACTGTTCAAGGGAGGTTATTCTGTCATTGCTAACACCCTTATCCATCTCGAGATTCCACAAAGCACTCATTGCAATTTCTCATCTCATCTCATTTTTGCCACATGATTCCATTTAATCTGCCTCATATTTTCTGAATAATTGAAACTAATAATGTACAGTCAGTCAGTAATAAGTGCAAGCAGAAATAATATTTTTTTTCGGATGCAATAAATGCTTCAAAAAGTCTCACCACGAAAAAAGTGACTGATTAAAATGCATATAAAATGCAATTCTTTCACATGAAAAGAATTAACTAATGCTTTTATACCCAATGAGAAAAACAAAGTATAATTGAGCTTGTGTGAAGGCAAATTATCTTCTAATTTGAAAACTCAGACTGATGCTGAGAGACTCTTTTCTGCTTCTCTTTGGACTTAGGGCAGAACTGCCCACAGTTCAGGAAGGCCTGAGCCCGACATTTCATTCTCGTTTCATAACTCTCTTAGAGGTCCCAGCCAAACTTAGGAATTCTCTCAGATAAGCAGGGGAGAAAGTCTGGAGCATCAAAAACTGCACAGTCAAACAATGCAAACAGAAACTTACGAGGAACTGATAAAGTCTTTATTATGACCATTTCACTACTGTGTAAAGCAGCTTGATTATGGAATTGATAACATATTTGTTGCCTATTTTATTTCTGCACCAATACAGAAATGACTGGCTTTCTCTGATAAAAACCCACTCTTTGGTAAGGAAAACCAAATTAATTCAAATTATAAATAAGGCATACTTTTAATTACCAGAGAAAATTTGTGGGTTCTTCATGTCTTGATTCTTCAAATTAAGACAAGCTGTCTAAAAAAACATTTAATGAGATACCAAATTCTACCTAAAAATCTATGTTAAGCAGGAAATCAGACTAAGTAAGTTTTTCCTTTCCTGTCTCAATCTGCTAAAATGCATATTTACAAAACCTGAGTAATTTGTACAAAAGTTATCATTACTGGTTTTGCTTTCTGGTTTATTTATGTTCAAAAGATGAACTTGTTAAAGAAAATAATGCTTAGAACAGAAATAGACTGATACTGTATTTGCAATACTTTTGTGAAAGCTGTCCTTGGCTGATTTCTCTGGACTGGGTTAGATGTGCCTGTCTCACCCGTGCAATTTAATTAAAATCCAGACTCTGCTTTGTATTTCTGCCTCATTTGTGAACTTGCTAAAAGCCTAGGCTCAAGCAGGACTGCATAGTCTCAACTGGATGCTACCAATACCTGCCAATTTTTGGAATGCTTCCAGTTGCATGGAGTTTGAAAAAATTTGCACGTGAAAAACTTGATTTTTGGGAGGGATCCTCTATTATTCAGACTCTTAAACTGCAGGGATAAATCTCCAGCAGCTCACACAGAGCAGCAGCTCTGTTCTCACCAGAGCTAAACCAGAACTCTGTGGAGTGTCCAGCTCACATCCTTCTCTTTTTAATTATTGCAACTCTACCTCAGCTATTGCTGTAAAGTGGCAGAAATATTAATAACTGAGGTATTTTAAACCTCTTGTTGTTAAGATTATTTTACCCACATTTGCCTCTTTGTTCATCCATGGTAATTTTGAGGGTTTGTTTTACTTGTTTTCAGGACCTGGCTTCTAATTCTGAGCCAGGGTATTACTGGAATGGGTATTACTGCAGTATGTTAAAATCATTTTTAAAATACCCAACCCAAACAATAAAAAATAACCACTTAAAAATATATTTCCACATTTCCAGGGCTAAAATTTCAGATGAAAGGGAAAAAGCAGGAATTGAAAAAAATTCCTCGATCTGTCAAGGCAGAGGTAACACCTCAAGCCTATACAAATAGACAGATAATTCTCGTAAAAATTAACACCAGGCTTCAAGCCTCTGCAGACAGAGAGATTGTTCTCATAAACAAAAGGCTGTAGGCAAAGTTAGTATCTGTAGGTAGTCCAGGTATTTTGACGTGTTCAACCCTAATCTATAAATTGCCTTCAGTATACAAATAATAAAGCAAATGCGGGCTCGCTTTCAAAACGCTTGATGACTAAAAACCATAATGAGGCAAATTTGGGATCCTCTCAACCTTCCAGTGATGTCCAAGGGATCAGGAGTTTTTCAAGATAAACTGTTGTATCCTGGGGCACCTCGAGTTCCAAGATGACTCTCTCTAAAGCCTGTTGATCTTATGCCTTTTTTTCCACATCTAACTTCTTTTTCAAAGCCTCAGAGGCTGAGATAGAGGAGGTGACAGGCTTGTCGGGGCTTGCTGCCTCTGGAGAGGTACCGAACACAGCCTATACCGCTCGTCTCTGCATTCCTGGCAGGGGGGGAGAGCGCCCAGAGATAATCTCTAGCGAAAAAAAAAAAAGCGAAAAAGAATTTGATTTACCTCTGTTACCGCTAAGAACCTTTTCAGAAAAGCCTCTACTCCTGTCACAGCAGGACACAGCCTGGCGTGAGGTGACCCAGCCCAACTACCCAGCGCACAGCGGAGCTGGCTGGAGAATGGGAAGGCAAAAGAGAAAGCAGCCGGCAGCCGGAAAAAGTGAATTTTCAGTTACGGGAGATTACAGGGAGCAGAGATCAAATTCCAGCTCGGCTGCGGGGCCCGCGCTCTGCCCTCAGGTACAGGCGGCGCGGCCCGGGGAGCCGGCGGGGCTGGGGCACGGCCCGGAGGGGACGGGGAGGAACGACCGCGGATCCTCCTCGTCCTCGTCACTGCCCCGCTGCCTCTCCCGTCCCGTCCCGTCCCGTCCCGTCCCGTCCCGTCCCGTCCCGCTCTTCTTCGCCTTCCCTGTGGCTGCGCTGCCCGCGGCCGCCCCCATCCCTGCCCCGTGTCCCGTTCCGAGCCCGGCCCGGCCCCCCAGCCCGTGCCGAGCCCTCAGCCCGCTGCGCTCCGCATCCCCGTCCCGTGCTCCGAGCCGAGCCCACTCCGGTCCCTCAG
>VZTJ01006608.1:1263220-1303847 GCA_013397795.1 Orthonyx spaldingii
CGCTCGGCGGCAGCGGAGCCGCGGAGCCGCGGGCGGTGCGGGCGGGATGCGGAGCCCGGGGCAGCCCGGCCGCGCTCCCGGGGCCGTGCCGCGGCTCCGGCCGGGGCAGCCCGGGCGCTGTGTCCATGGTGCTGCACCGGGCCGGCCGCAGGATGCTCGGGGGATGCTCGGGGGCTGCAGGGGTGATGTCCCGCCCTGCGGAGGTGCAGGCGATGGGCACGATGGATGCATGGATGGATGGACGGATGGATGGATGGATCCGCTGCACGGGGCGTCCGTTCCTGCCGCCCTAGGGGAGAGCAGCGCTGCGCTCACCTGGCTCCTCTCGTAATGAATGAACTGCTTTTTTTTTTGCTTTTTTTTTGGTCAATTTCCCAATCGCAGAAAGTCGGGGAGCCTTTCAGAGCCTGCAACAACCGAGATGCTGTGTTGAAATATATTGTGTCTTGATGGCATGCCTCAGGTTCGCAGGAGCGTTTTGTAATCTTCCTGGTGTCATTTAGAAAAGCTGCAATTAGCAGCTAGAGAGTGCAAGTTCCTGTGGTGTTGTAACTTTGTGGCACTGTGTACACACGACAATGCTATGCTGACTTAACAGGGATGCAGTCATTAATATCGGTGATGTAAGGCTGGTATTTATTGCGATTAAAAGCTCAGGGAACTATCAATTTCTTTATGTCCTTTGCAGTCTAGGTTCCTTCAAATCAGACGGATCAATTATGATTCTCCTTGAAATAACCAGGGCTTTGGGTTAGCCTTGTGTTTTTGAGTCGCTGTCCCATCTCTGAACAAGCTTTCACTGTAGAACATGATTATAATTATCTAATTTTTTTATGATGATTTATTATGATTATAAATACCTATTTTCTGGTAGCAATTAGTCCATAATTTAATCAGTAATTTACCTTTTAAAAGGTTACTCTGATTTGTTACTAGTTAACTAAAAATTCCCAGCGTACACCAAGCGACTGTGGCATATGATACTCAGTGCTCCCCTTTGAAAAGAAGCTTCATATGGTGTGCTCTCATTAATATCAGATTTTGGTGCATAAAGTGATGTGTTTGACATCATTATTCTCTTTGGCTGTCATAAAAAAAAAAAAAAAGAAAAGCTGCAAAAATTGCTTAGAGATTTAATTATGAGATTACAAGAAATCACTCCTAGCAGTGTGTTAAGGCATGTGGCACAATATAAGCATGGGCTTGTCAAGGGGAGAGAGAGGTGAAAAAATAGTTGGCACTGACTTTGAATGATAACCGATCAGAAATATAATATAAATGTATTTTTGCACAGACAGCTTTTGAATTTGAATGTTCTTGGGCATCAGTTTTGTAAAATATCTCACTAACTGGTAGTGGTTCAGAGATTCTGTGCTTCTAAACAGCCTTAAGATGGTCTGCATCTCTTAGAAATGCCTCAATGCCAAATTCCTAGATAATACAACGTATTAACATCAGCATTCAGTGAAACTTCCATTGCAGTACGGAATGCACAAATAATGATTTTTTCCTGATATAAATTTGTATTTCATATAATGAATTCTGACATGAAGGCGGTGAAATAGTAGAATTTAATTGAGGAATATTGAAGCTATGCCTTTTAACCTTCCTTATGGGACTGATAAAGACACCCATTATCAACGGTGCTTCTCGGTCTGACTCTTCTGTGGACTTTCTTAAATAACCATAAGTCCATCTCTAAGTCAATAAAATAAATTTAGGCATAGCTGCAATTACTGTCAGTATAATTTTCTACTTACAGTAATGGCTAATAAAATGAATTTTGAAAACAATTTTATTGTAAAAACAAGAGAAAGTTGAAAAGTAGAACAAATACTCTTGTCTTGTACAAAGCTGGACTAAATAATGAAAAGTAAATTTAGTCCTTTTTTTCACCTTGATTGGTGAGGCCCTCTTCAGGTTTTTTTTCACATGTAATCTGCTCAGAGTGGAGCTGAATATCTTCACCAGCCCTTTTTAGTAGCCTAATTGTGAATCACTAATTATGCGTATTTGATATTCAGAATCTGATTTCTTTTACAAGCTTCTTCACAAGGGTTATTCCCATGTCCTCCTCTGTCACGCAGTAAAAGTTTCCAGTGCAGTTACTCAAGAGAAATCATCCTACAATTATAAATTCTCCTGCTAGGTTCTTTTGAAGTCAAGGATACAATACTTTCCATTAGTTACTGCTGCTAGTTTAATTTTTTAATCACTAATAGGTTTATTAAATCCAGCATGATATTAGATGATAAGGGCTAATTATTTCACACTGTATTTCCATAATGAGGTGTAGTTTTTTAACAGCAGGGGTCTGGTTTTCAGGTACTTTATACCAAATGTTCTTTGTGTGTCAGTTAACTTTCTGTGAGCTAACAAAAGAGTTAGAAATAATTCAAACCAAAAGAACATTATTGTACCCAAGTCCTACCTACTCATGCCACAAACAGAACTTGGGGTTCCTATTAACAGGTCAGTTCTTAAGGACTTCATTTATAGAGTACTTGGGAAAAAATCTCCTCCTTGCCCCCGTCTCTCTCCCTGTGGAGACTTTTCCAAGGCAGAATGAAAAAGGAAGGAGCCGTAAGATTTGTCTTCGGATTCTCAGGAATATGAAACATAAATTGATTCTTACATTAAATGATAAACTTCTTATATTCCTTTTGTCTCTTCCCCTTCCACTTTTTACTTCATACAAAGGGAAGAGCCCAGGGAGTTTTTCCCAAATGTGCTTTGTTTTAAATGTAGGGTGGTCCCTCTTTTCGCAGTGGTGCTGCTTTCGGGTTCCAGGGACAATGCAGAAAATGCTGGTCCTAAGCAAATTATCACCCTGGGACTCACCCCTGTGGTCAGTGGGGCTTGGGATACTCCCAGGTCTTGCAGGTAGAAGGAAATAGGAAGGAGAAAATGTGTGTGGCAACCATAGGAAACATTAAGTTTCTACTTCAGCATCAGCTCTCCTGCTGCAACCTGGACTTTCCTCCTCCTCCCACTACAAAGTTGTCAGCTCTTCTCACACTGCAGGGCGAATTGTGATAAATCTGTTGTAGAGTTTTGCTCTTTAAATTTAGAGGTGGGGAAAAAAATTAAAGCAAGGTCTATTCTGCAGTCTTCCTATCTGGAAACTTTCGCAGAACTGAAGTCAATTTGATGATGTTCACATTTTTCTCCCACTCCACCCACACCTTCCATTATATTATTTGGCCTGTTTGCCCTCTCATAAACCACTCTATAGACTTGAACTAAACAATGACATCATTCTCCAATTAAAATTCATGATACATGAACTATATAGATATTTTTAATTACCTGTGTTGCAGCAGTACCTAGCAGCCTAGTCCAGATTGGGGCCATCTTCTTACTCAAATGAAATAATTGCCCCCGTCCTCAATACTGTGTGATCTACGGCGTGAGAATGCAAAGAGTTCCACATTTGCAATGGAGACACAGTGTAGGAGGGAGACTGAGGCAAAAAATGAGATTTGAAATGTCAGTGTTTCCATGTATGCTTACAACAGTAAATGATGCTTACAAGGGTAATAGATTCCAGTCAGCATTATGACAGAACAAGTCGGGGATATGTGTAATAAATCCCCAAATCTGCAGCAAAAAACACCTCAACTTCTAAGCAGTACCCTCTTCTCTTTACTTGGCAGTTTCTCAAGCTTTCCCTGGAAATAGGAAAACTATTCCCCTTAGAAAGAGGTGGATAAGGAAGCACCTCCAAAGCCGGGCTGTGAATTTGTGGAATGGACTAGCAGGAGATGCTCTGTGGACTTGCATAAGCCACCCCCTTTCCTCATGACTAAGCAGATCTCCTCCATGCCATGCAGTCTGCACATTCAGGACAAAGTCTATGAATTCAAGTCTCTGAATCCCAAAGTCTACTCTGCTGGTTGATAATTAGCAATTTAAAAAACACAAAGCTGCTGGAGCCCTGGGGATGTATGTCCAGCACGAGAGCGCTGCACGGCTGCTGGGGGAGCACACGTGTGTGGTCATGGACATGCTTAGAGGGGATGTGTGTGTGTAGGAAAGGGATTAACCCTGTGTTAGGAATGGCTTCCTACTTATCTCAGCAGTGCTGAAAGGCTGTGTGTAACTTCTGATAACACAGGATAATAAATATTGGGCAATAACCCAACAGAAAATACACGGAACGCTCCACGCTAGCAAAGAAATTTCTTGGTTTAGTGGAAGATGCATAGAGTCTAAAAACTATATAAAAATCCCATCTTCCTTGAGGTCAGTGGTGGATCTGCTGTTTCAGTAGGATCAGGTTTGCAGTGATAAAAGTTTATTTCTCTCCACAGTTCGCTTCCATGCAATTACTACTGAATTACTGCGTGTCTGTGGGTTCAGCGTGCTCAGAATTGAGGGTCCGGCTCTAAAGGAATTGCTGCTTGCTCAGTGAGACTGAATCCCTGAAATTAAACAACCATGAGTATATATTATAGCTAAAGTCCCACATATTTTTCTTTAAGACTTGTAAGAAATGCCAGTGTAACAGGAGGGGTGTATTTATCTGCCTTTCATGTGATCAATTTCTTAGCGTATTTCACTCCAAACGAAACACCAACATTTTGGTACAGACATTGCAGTGGGTATTAGTTTATTCTACACTTCAAATCAGGCACGAGTTCTACTTTAGGTCTTCTAAGAGCTGTTATTATGCCATTATAAAATAGTCTGCTTCATGCTGCTTTACGGGTTCTTGGAATCTCATGAGCTCCATGGGGACTGATGTCTTTCCTCTTTATCACAGATGGGACTGTGACATATTTTAGATTCCCTTTTGCCAGAATTCGATACTTCTTTATCCAGCTCCAGTCCCTCTAACTTACCTGGATGTGTAAAATTCTAAGTACAGAATTTTCATCCAGACACTTTCAGCTGGATGGAGTATTGATCTGGGATAAGGCAGCAGTGGAAGTTTTCTTATTGCATCTTGTGTTTTTCCGCCGAGTTTAAGCATTTACTTCGCAGAGAATTTCATATTTGCACAAAGCAGTCCTGCCCAGAATTATGATCTTGTCTTAAACTTTTTACACAATACGTGATTACACTGCATTGCATAAAATGGGATTTTTATGTTATGATATTGCATGAGAAGTCCATAGTACTTGTGTGTTTGTTTAGATTTATTGAACAGGGAGGTTGTGTAACTGCTGTTACTATTTGTGGCTGTGTAGCAGCAATTTTGAAGTTTGAGAGGCTTTGAACTCAGTTGCCACCTGTATACAAATAGACTGATGGATATTTTCACTGCCTGTGCTAGGGCAGTATTTTAATATTGCTGTGGACCGAGTGCTCAAGCGTGGTGCTTTGAGAGAGATGTCAGGCTACCAAAAGACTCACATTGTTCCACCAAAAAAAGGAACTATGAAAAGAAAAATGTTAATTACAGGCTTTAACACTCACACCAAGATCTTCTAGTAGGGGTGGTCAGAAAAACAGGTTTTACTACCTGGACCTGGTGCTTTGTGGTGCTATCTAATATGGGGGCTTGTGGAAAAATGCAGCCACTTCTATTTACTGCCTTTCATAATGTACATATTTCCTCATGATAGGTTTAGGTACTGACTTTTTATGTCTACAGTAAATAAAACTGAGAGTTTATCCTTTCATCTCGAATGTGTTTTCCTTGGAGTTGCTGTTCCCTGCAGTGGTATTTCAGCTACAATATTTTATGCTGAATCTCAGTTTTTAAGCTTCACAGAAGCATGTTATTATGTGGTATATTGCTAAATTGATTTTTAATCCTACCTATGAATGTTACAAAAAAAAAACAAACCCAAATTTTATTTTCAGTTACACCCAGAGAAATCTATAGATAAGCAAGTACAGAAGTACAGGAGGGCAAAAGGTTGCTTTATTTACTCAGAGTTTATCTGTATTCTCCATTCTCTAAACTTATTCAGGTCCATATGTAATGAAATCAAGAGAAATTTTGAAGAGGCCACAGCTGAGGGTCTCATTCCCTTCAGGATGAGGAAGAAATATAAAATTTATTTGCTTTCTAGCGTGTAGTATGTCTGAAACAAAGATCTTGCACCGACCTTAGGATGCAGCTACTCCTCCAATCCCCCTGAAGTTAACCACTGATAGGGGATGGATTTAGTTCATGGAGTCACTACAGTTCTGCAAGGATTTTACTGCTTTTCTTCCCTTTTTTCACTCCCAGATGCCAACATTTGCACTTAAACTGCATCTCTGAGATGCCTTATTTGTACATGAAAGCATGATAGTGTATTTGAGGCTTGAAATTATTAGAAATACTAAGAAAAACTGGGTAGTGTTTGATTTATTTCCAATATCCCATAGTAATTGGCAACATAATTAAAGTTTGACAAGTGGGTGCATATTTGAGGGTACTCATATAGAGATGCAGACTTTTTGAGTTTTGCCTGGAACATGACTACAGAATGTGGAAACAAAACTTCTGCAAATGTGCTTTCACTTTCAGAATTTCCAGCTGTTGCTGAAGATGGTTTGAGATGATAAACAAGATGAAACCTTCAGCTTTTTTTAGAACAAAAGGGTTTCGCATTAAATCAGTTCTCTGAATGAAATAAGCACCATTTAAAAAGATTCTTTTCCTGGATTTGGTCTGAGTTTTTTTTACATTTACACTACAGCTATTGCCAGAATTGCTGAATTGGCCCGGAGTGGATCCTTTAGTAAAGATCTCATCTACATATGAGTTGTTACAATTGACTGCAGAACAAGTTTCCAAATTTGTGCTCCAAAAGTTTCAGGTCTTGAATTTAAAATAGGAAAAACACAAATATTCAAGAATTCCGTTGAAAGGCTCAGGTTTTTTACCAATAGTTTCAATGTATTTTTCATTAGGGAGGCAATGCAAAATAATCTCCAAAAATATGATGGAAGCTTCATTAGCAGATCCTAGCTTGCTTGTTTGGGGATTATTATTATTATTATTATTATTAATTATTATTATTATCATTATGCTGTTTACATTTAAGAAATGCCAGTGAAAGCAAATTCCACCCCTGCTCTGCCGTCTTCTTGGAGCATTATTTGTGATGTGAGCTCGCCAATTATCTCACACTGAATTGTTTTTGTGATGCAGGAAGAACATCAGGCTGTGATGAACAGGAGACCCAAGAGGGTTCCCTGCACGGCTTCCTCTGGGCACTGCCCAAAATTTGTTCCCTGGGCCTGCCCCACGTGCTCAGCCTTTTACCAGGATATTTATTGTGTTCCCAAAACCTGCTTTAGTGTCGGGCTTCTCGCAGGAATCCAAGCCCTTGGATAAAATCCACACTTGAAATCATTGCACTGCCTCAGGTTTCTAGATAGGATAACACATCAGGTTATGCAAGCTGCGTTCTGACACAGGTAATGACATTTGAGGAATTATTTTCTTAGATCAGGATTACTGATTTATTAAGAAATAGTGATTACAGCACAGTTGGCGTAGGCAGGAATTCTTGACAGTGCTTGAAGCACTGGGAAACCCTTCAGTACCAAGAACCCAGTTTTCCTACAGCAAAGATATTTTCTTGTAGACATGTCTTCTTGAAAAAAATTTTGGCAATGAAAATCAGAATGCAAAAATAGAATGTTAAAGATCTATTTTGCCCCACGAACATGTTTAATTTATGTTAAAAACACACTTAGCAGGCCAGTGTCGGAGTCCTCAGTTACAGGTCCCATTATGAAATGAGTCTATCACTGTTTTCATTGGTATCTGTCAAATTTTTAATGAGTCACAGTTTTGTTGAGAAGGGCATTTTTTTGTGCAAGAAAAGAGTTGCACACAGCACAGCAGCACCGTGAGCTGTACATAATCTGCTGTTTCATCCTTCATGATGTAACACTGAGGATGTGGAAGTCATGTGCACTTCTTTCCATTCTGTTTTTGGGTCACCAGGGTGCCAATTTCGAGTAGCTGAGAGACCAGATGAAACCCCAGAAAACTGCTGTGTGTTCTCTCAATTCTGGTTTTTAAAGATAACAATATTACCAGCGCCCTCCTCTTTTCCATTATTCATAAAACAGAATTTATGCAGAAGAGGTGGAGTAATGTGCAATGTTAAGGTTGGCTCTGGCTTTTTAATCTTGTGAAACAGCAGGATTATCTTTAATCTTAATAGAGGCTACTGGTGTGCAGTGTGATTAGATTAATTGCAGTGGTGGATTAGGGCAGGGATCTAAGGCCAGTGTGGGACTTTGGAGGCCCAGCAGCGACGGGAGTTGGGAAAAAGGGAAGAAGCTGTCCACAGTGAGTATCAGGAAATTAATTAATTAATTAAGTAAGTAAGTAAAGGAAATTTCAAAGGAAGGCAGTGGAAAGATTAGCTATGGCCACTGGTTTTCTTTATTTATTTAGCCCTTTTTATTTTTGCCAATGAAAGTATTAAAAAACGGGGGAATTCTTTAAAAAAACACAGATGTTTGAATTTCTTTCTCAAAGCTTAGTTTATTGTTGGAACCTTCTTGATTTTGAATTCTTCTCTCTGGCCTCTTATGAGATTTTCAGCTTTTCTTGGTTTAAGATATGCTGACAATGCCATAACGTGGTCTTTCACTGGATTTTGGCATCCCCACTCATTGTTCTTTTTCTGCCCAAGTTTGCTCTGTTTTTTAAATCTAGCCTCACTTATGGCTCCTCTGAGAGCAGGAACTGTCCGATATGCTAACAACGAGTGACAGCTTTCCTGTCACCGAGGGCAGCAGAACAGGCAGTGAGTATTGCTGCAGCCTGAGGTGAGTTAGAATAACAATAACGTGTCCATACAGTAAATTGGCTGTCCTGGAGTGTGCCTACGTCCTCTGATCCTCTGACGCAGGCTGGCCAGCCGGTTCCTGTCTCCTCCCCTCTCCAAGAACAGGAAGGCACAGCACAATGTTAGAAAGCATGTGGCAATTTTGAATTTCTGCTCCAGCGTGACCCTTAGACACGAGGGCGGCTCTTTTGTTGGCACTGGTGGAACAGCTGTACTGGGAATCTCCACTCAATGGCAGAGGCAGTGGATTTAAATGAAAAAAGACAAAACCACAACAAATTGCTAGATGTGAGAACAGTGAGGCAGTGAGATCATCTCTCCCTTTCCTCCCCAAAATCTTCAAGGGAGGAAAAGGGTTGAGGTGAATAAGGGAAGGGAAAGTAGAGAGAACCTCTAATTGTCCTGGAAGGAAAG
Organism: Orthonyx spaldingii; assembly: GCA_013397795.1. NCBI lineage: Eukaryota > Metazoa > Chordata > Aves > Passeriformes > Orthonychidae > Orthonyx > Orthonyx spaldingii. The sequence goes on from VZTJ01006608.1 coordinate 1,272,388, forward strand.
CAGAAAAAAGCAAGGAGGAAGAAAAAATTGATGCAGGCATAGTTGCCACTTTCCTGACAATTACTCCAGGAAAGGCTAATGAATGTAGTAATTATACCTGGCAGTTACTCTGTGGAAGAAAGGAATTCTCTGGAGTTCAAAACAGCCGGAGTGATAGAGCACTCATTTAGCTATGAATATGGAAATGAAATAAAGAGTGTAGGCTAAATACTAAATAGCACTGTTGTCTGATTCCAGGGTGTCATTTAAAATGTTGTATAGCTCCTCGAAGAAAACATCCTCTGCATAAGAATTCCTGAAATTAAATCAGAGAAAAAAACTGGGAAATCTACTGTAGAGAGGAGTGTGGCAGTGGGAAGAGTTACTGACAGAGCCCATAGGATTTTCCTCGCTGCCTCTTCTGAAAGCCATTACTCAGAACAGATTCCTTTATTTCCTTTGGTGCTGAGCAGCAAATCTGATGAATAGGGAGGTTTCCTCTATATCCATGGAGAATGTGGATTATCCTAAAAGCTAGGGGGGATTTTGAGGTGCCAGTGTGTTCTTCACTGTTCTCAGAGCAGAGGATGAGATAAATATCAATAATTATAAATATTAATAGTTATAAATATGAATACTTATAAGTGCTTTCCAGTTTGCTGTATTATTGCCATTCTTATATTGTGGGGTCTTGAAGCAGCAAAATATTTCCTGTGTTTTTATGAGACACAAAGATTGATGGGGAAATGCCTCTGTTAGATGGCAGCTACAGGAATTTGATCATTGTCATGAATGGAACTTGTATTTTAGAGTTTTCCATCTCTGCAGGGTTTTCTTGCACAGATATTTCACTGAAATGAAGCGCAAGTTTGGGAAAAAGAGTTCAGTGCCTTTATTAGTGCTCAGAAGAAGGGTGTACAAGAGAAAAACACCTGTGGTGAGATTTGGGAGAGTCTTCTTCACGTTCACACTGGTGCTGAACACCCCCAGAGCTGTGAGAATCCACTGCAGGTATTCCCAGCTGGCAGTGAGAAACTGGGACCACAGGCAGGAAGAAAAGCTGCTTCACAATTAAATAACTGAGTGGATTTGAGGAAAACCAAAGGAAAACCCCAGAGCAATGATATTCCCCAGTCTCATTGAGCACAAAGGCTTGAGCCACACCAGTAAATCAGAGAGTGCTGTGCTTTGGGCACACGTGCAGGAAGTGGAGAGTTCAATGGATAAATTCTGAGAATTGTCCCTGCTCCAGTTTTAGCTCAGCCAATTAAGAGCCATTCAATCACTTCCCTGAAATACTTTGGGAGCCAGCACGGGCCACGGACCATTTGCAAGAGGCCATTTACAAATTGCCCCCCAGTTTGGACAACTGAGTTTGATACTGGGACAGGCATGGCCAGAGTGGGGGTCCTGGTGCTCTTCAGGTTATTGGGATGGAATGGCATGGAATGGAATGGAATGGAATGGAATGGAATGGAATGGAATGGAATGGAATGAGCTGAAATGCCTCCCAGATTTGTTATTTCAAGTTTCTTCCTGCCTATAGAGCAGGATGGTCTGTGCTTAATGTTCCACTCACAGATTTTTAGCTCTAAAGGACTCGTGGTTTGTAACGTGGAGATTTTTGTAAGAAAGCTCGTGGCGCACAAGCAAGAAATTGTATATTTGGTAAAGTAGAGGTTGGAATTTTGTGAAAAGAAAAATCTCTGGAGGTTGTTTTAGTCTGTGTTGTCTGTTCATTTGGCTGCCATGTAAATAAATAGAAGAACACATTAAATAAAGCCCAAAATCTTTAAAATTACTCCTAATTTTTTTCTAACCCATGGTGAAAGAACAACTTATGGGAGCTTGTGGCGTGATGGCAAAATTCTTTCTCAGTTGATACATCTGTCCTGAGCAGATCTGAGTGCAGTACTTGTATATGATATAGTGAATGCTCTGAAAAACAATTTGAGATTTTTATTGTCCTACTGTCTGTTCCAAGAACTAGAGACAACTAACATTGTAACTCACCTGTAAAGAACACATCACAACTTGTTTGCTCTGAAAATTCCTCCTGGCTCAAGCGAAAGCGCAGAGGGCAAACAAAGTTCTGAGCTGTGTACACAAGGTGTGAGAGGAGGGGGTTAGGCCTGGCTACAGCTCTTGGTTCTGATCCTTCGGGGCAGCAGTGCAGTCTGACCTCTGCTCACCATCTCCCTGCAAAGCACAGCAGGGCCAAGCCAGAATGACTGATTTGCCCCCAACAGTCAACAAATAAACCACGGAATTTTAATTTTTGTTGTCATTAGATGGCACAGAGTTGTGAAATCTAAATGATGAACGTGTATTTTAAGGCCTGAAAATCTGAGAGCTAAAATACTTGACAGTGTACATTTCTGTCATAAAAGTTGATAAATATTTTAATTGTTAAATCCTCACAGTGTGATCATTGATTCAATTAAAGGAGCAGAAATTATCGTGTTTTGCTGAGACTTAAAAAAGAAATGTCAAGAACCTTTTATAGGTAATTAAACAGGTGGAAACACTCAAGAAGAAATACAGAATAAGTTATAAGATTTTTCAAAAGAATGAGACAATGACTTCCTAATAAAAATAGAGCAATTCAGAGACTCAAAGCACAATTTCAGATGAAAATTTTAATATTCCACATATTCAAATAATTGACTGGCAACCTCAGAAACAACACAGAGAGGAGGAAGCTCTGTTTACCTTTGTATGGGCATTGTCTTGAATATGGGAAACTAGAGATGGGAGAAAGTATTTATTTGTATAGGAAAAATACCCCAGGGCTCCTCAAGCCCTTTTGTTATTCTTAATTAAAGAGTAATTTTTAACGGATTTTTTTAAAAACAAAACGGTGTCATTTTTGACCCACCTCAAACTGGCTAAACTGAAAGAGGGTGGATTTAGATTGGGTATTAGAGAGAAATTTATAATTATGAGGGTGGGGAGGCCCTGGCACAGGATGTCCGGAGAAGCTGTGGCTGCCCCTGGATCCCTGAAAGTGTCCAGGGCCAGGTTGGATGGGAATTGGATCCACCTGGGACAGTGGGAGGTGTCCCTGCCCATGGCAGGGGTGGCACTGGCTGATTTTTGAGGTCCCTTCCAACCCAAACCATTCTGGGATCCTGTGAAGTCATCACCTCATTACGTGTGGTGAGGCAGCAGCATACCCACAGCCGTCCTGACCTGGAAGAGTAAACCAGAAATCCCAAGTTCTGTGAGGTCTTTTCCTGTTTTCTGAATCTTTAAGGCATATTTTTCAAATTTTCTCCACCTTGGAAGATTTTAGTTAAAATGGGAATTAAACCATAAAAAAGGATATTTGTTGTGTTAATATCAAATCAAAATTTTCAAACTTAAATGGTTTATAATAAGACAAAGAGTAGCACAGAACAACAAATAAAGGAAATCGTGTGGGAGTTATTATGGCTGTTGAAAAGGTCGCTCAAACAGTTCTGTGAACAGTAAAACCAATTCACTTAGTTTCCTAGGGATATGTCTTTTTTGAATTCTTCATTTGGATTTTTTTATTCTTTTTTTTACAAGTTGAGCTGAAACTGTTGCTCTTTTAGTGGTGACACCAACAACAATTTCAGCCCTTTGTGCTCAAACTCCTCTACATTTGTAGCCAGTTATGGCTGAAAAAACCCAAAAGTTTCCAAAGCCCTTGGGATGAAGAGAAAAGAGCCCAACAAAGACAGGATAGGAAACAGTGAATATTGTAAGCTTTGTTTCTTTACAATTACATTATCAACTGAAAAATTGTGTTTTAATGGGCATTATATGAATCAATCTGTTAAACAAATATTGGTGTTTTAGAATGTGTTCCAAAATTTGAGGTATTCCGCATACCTTTGGGATGTGCTGGCCGGCTTCTGGAGCCACTGAAATACGGGACTTCTAAGAAGTTCCTCATTTCAGAATCTTAGTATTTTACTACAGGGAACTGGAAGCACCAGAATCCCACAGGGAAACGTTCCCTTTTGGTAAGTTAATTATGGCTTCCAGAGCAGATGGCCCAGAAAGGCACCTAAACATTTCCAGTTTAGTCTCAAGTACTTTGTCAATCTTTTGAATTTCCTTCCTCTGTATCTCAACCACGAGCTATTATTCAAAAATTGTTTCAAATCATCAATTCATAGAGCCTGAAACTTTTCCAAGAGAATAAAAAAGCAGTTTGTGGCCTCTGGGAGAGTAAATTCCAGGGTTAATTTATAACTAAAGCAAATGTATCTATAAAAAGAAGAAAAGGTCCATAAGAAATATGTTAACAAATGACAAGAAAAAAGAGGCTTGATAAAAGATATCAGAAGTCGTTTGGCACCAGTGATTTTATGACTGAGGAATTCAATTATAGGTGTGTTGGGAGTACCAAATCACAATTCTTTAAATTACTAATGGGAGACAAAGCTCTTTATCATGGCCTGAATGTGTTCGCATGAAATGTTCAGTCCTGCCCTCTGTAAATAAACTTTTAGTGCTTACACTATGCATCTGCACTGGCTCTGTGTCACCACAGTAAAAAAGATACTCAATGTCTGTTGAATCACTCCTCAAACACTGCTGCTACCCTGCTGTGTTAGAAATGATGTTATCCGTTCGAGTCCTTCCTGTAAGTGTGGAGTGTTCAGCTGGTCATTTCTTTTCCTTCTGTATTTCCATTTTTTCCTTCTGTATTTCCCTTTTTTTTCCTTCTGTATTTCCATTTTTTTTCCTTCTGTATTTCCATTTTTTCCTCCTGTATTTCCATTTCTTTCCTTCTGTATTTCCATTTCTTTCCTTCCGCATTTCCATTTTTTCCTCCTGTATTTCCATTTCTTTCCTTCTGCATTTCCATTTCTTTCCTTCCGCATTTCCATTTTTTCCTCCTGTATTCCCATTTTTTTCCTTCTGTAATTCCATTTTTTTCCTGCTGTATTTCCATTTCGTTCCTTCCGCATTTCCGTTTTTCCCTTCCGTACTTCCATTTTTTCCTTCTGCATTTGCATTCCCAGAGTCTGGCAGGTTCCCTTGCAGGAAGGTTCAGTCTGTGACATCAGCGTGCTCCCCAGCGATAGGCGGGCAGCGCTATCGGCGGGGATTTGTTTGCTCTCTTGTTGGACACAGAAGTGTCGTAGAGGTCTTGGACTGGTGATGCAGATAATGACTTTGTACTTGCCCAGGAGAGCCAGATTAGGCTGGGATCAATTGCAGATTAAGCCCTGCCTAGAGCTTAGCACCATGTGAAGGCTGTCTCTGCCGCTGTGGCGCAGTAAACCCATATCTCTTGTCAGGAAGGAGGAAGGGCTGCTGCTGGAAATGCAAATTTCACTCCTGGGGAGATCCCCCTGCCAACAGCAGTGCAGGGAAATGCAGAGGGCTCCTTCTGAGGTGCAGCAGGCCGGGCATCCCTCCTGGAGAGCTGCAGACAAGGAAACTCGTAAAGGCAGCGGTGCTGATTTAAGGTTCCTCTCGATCTTTGCATGGTTGTGTTGGCTGTGACATTGCCGTGACCTTCAAACACTCTTTACTGTGCCATCGTTGGGTGAATGTTCTGTGTACAGCGCCCACGCCAACTACCAAGCCAGCAGCCATGAAAAGTTACACCAAAAGCAATTCACTTTAGTTCATCATCTCTTCCTTTTCTGCTTCTGGTATCTGCAGCTGAGAAAAAATGTTGTTTGCATAGTGAAGGTTTAATGCATAAAACTTTCACCCTGAATATCCAAAAAGCAAAATATGTAATTCTTTCTGGTCATGTCTTTATTGACCAACTAATTTTACTTTTAGTGAGAAAATTATTCTCTCTTAAATAAAAACTTACTAACAATTGTTGGGTTTTACCATCTTGACCATTTGAAAATTTTGAAATATAAGCTACAGTTGTTCACCTTCTAATTATTTAACTAATTCTCTTTGTTGGTTCCATTGACTAAGAACTGTTGCAGCATCCCTATCTTAAACTATTAAAAATGTTAATATATGTAAGTATTTAGCCACTGTGATTGGTAGCTGGTAATCAGCCCATAGCACAAATTTTGAGAATCGATTTTTCAACCTCCTGCTCTTAGATCAGGTTCATGAAATCCCAGGGAAGCGTGTGAATTTTCGAGACAAAAATCTCTATTTGAGGAAGAAAAATGAGTGCTGTAGAGGTAGATTTTCCACAAAGGAATAGGAATGTATTCCAGAAAATGTCGTTACCTCACAGCCAATGCTGCCCTGGTGCTCTGAATGCAAAAGTCCGCAGGCTTTAAAACTCCTCACAGTTTACTCTCAGATGACACTGGAAAAAAAAAAAAAAGGTGAAAGATTCAGAGAAATACCTTTGTCGTGTTGCTGGTGGTTTTTTGGTTAACTTCCCTGTCAGCCCCTTGGAATGCACTGGATGTCTGTACAGCCCACAGGGCTGTCCGTGCTGCAGAAATGTATGAAAGTTGTCTCTGTACCGAGCTGCCACTGCTCTTTTCCTTATCTGTGAAGGAAACACAGCAACTCCCACTGGGGAAATTTCATCTTAACTTGATCTTAAAATAAAAAATCAAGGGAAAGGTCATATCCTAATAAGCTGTGCAAATCTAAATTCCCAGGGAGCTTCCAAATGACATTGTATGACTAGGGCATTAACAATTTTCCAACATGTATTTTTGAACTGCTTACAATAGTGGTTTTAACATCCCAGAACAAATAGTAAAAGCAAGACACAACTGGCAAGATACGAGATCCGGCTGAGCTCTGTGATTCACAGCACACGGCCCATTGATAATCCAGGGGAGCTGACAAACAGAATGGAATTGGCAACTCTCTCTGCTTTCATTGAGATGTAAATCTTGGGAGGAAGCTTTTTATTGCTCACTTGATGTGTCATTGTGATGTGAGGATCAATAGTTTGCACTTTTTCCCCAATCTCAGATCATAGAGCAGTGATTCCCTCAGATTGTCTGAGGAAAGAGGTTCTGTTTGGTGCCTGCATGGTCTGTATGTCTGTGTTGGTGAAGATTTGGGGTTTGTTATGGTCAGATATTAACCAAGAGGTGCAGCATTCCTGTTCAGAACAGATGCTGCCATTGCTGTCCTGCAAAAGGTAAATTAAGTGAACTGCTGGAAATTTTACAGCCAGTTTCAAAGGAGCCACTATTTGTCTCCAAATTCTCTCGTCTGACTCAGTGACCATATATATGTAGAGCTGTAAGAAATCATCCATATTTCCAAAATGAACCAAGTCCAGTACCAGATTGCATCAGAAACAGTTCAGAAATTAGAATTGGACCAATTTCTGATTGTATTCGTTCTGCACACCGTGCCACAGGGGTTTTAGCAACCCATCCTTGTTCTGGGAAGGTGTGCCAGGAGGTTAACACTGACTTCTTGGAGCCCAGTGAAAACCAGATCCTGCTTTACAAATATTCTGGTGTTTAGGCTTTTTTGTGATGCTGTGTTGATAGCAGAAAGTGAGGGTGAGAGATCAAAACCAGGCTCTAAAGTCACAAGCTCTGCCAGTTTGGGTGGGTGGAATGGAATTAGATCATTTTTGTGCTTATTTCCATCCTGGTCATGTCCCTCTACACCAAGTGCCTCATTGTTGGTGAAGGGTCACCCAAACTGCTCCAAAATAATCCCTGAGTTTGTACAGGGTGTAGCAGTAAGGATTAAGGCAGATGTTCACACCTCTGTCATGCAGAGGGCAGGCAGGGGCAGGGCGTGGGAAGCACTCAGCTGCTGGAGACCCCTTCTGATCCTGTGGATTAGAGGTGATTCCAGAGGTTTCAGGGGGAGCTTTGCACCAGCAGTGTCTTACCCTGATATTCAGTGCTCTGTTACACTGCACTGGATGGAATCCAGATGTCCCTTCAGAATTTACCTGCCGGTGATTTAACGTGATTCTTTTTAAATACAACTGGATCTTTACAGAGATCCACCATCAGCATACAGAAACTTGCAGCTACTGATAATTTTTTTTGGCAATTAAAAAAGACTGAGAACAGTAAAAAGTGCCCCTTTCTTACCCTCAGTCTACATCAGAGCCACATGTTTCGCTGTTGACACGCCTGCTTGAGGGGTTACAGAAAGTCACAGCAATGACTTTTAGTTCCTCACACCAAACTTGCTCGCCTAGAAAAGGAATCTCTTCAAAGAAAAACGGGGTATGACAGTGATCATTTATTGCAAGCTTAACTGTTGGTATTCTGGCCCAATTGAAGATAAATTGCTGATTGAAAAATAAACCAGTCCAGTTATCAAATACCCCAGAGTCTACGGGCAGAATCGCGGTGTATGATTTGTGGTTTGTGTGTGAAAACGACACATGGATTTAGATTAAAGAAATATAGCCACACATAATTATTCAAAATAGCACTTCTCAGGAAGCTCATTAATATGTTTTTCAGTATAACAACTTATTCCATAAATATTGTAGAGGAAAAAAAAGACAAGAAATTGGCTGTCAGTGTTATCAATGGGAGTATTGAACTGTGCATTCTGGGCTTGAACTGTGGTGTATCCTTATATTTATCACAACATGAAGCTGGAGGATTTGCTGTTAGCTGCCCTCTTAGATTACTTGCAGAAGAAATTCCTACAGCATTTTAAATATAGAAAAAATCAAGACGATGACAAGAGCACATGACAAAGAAGGGAACTGAAATTTTCCCAATCTCTTTTCTTCCCCTCTTTTTAATGCTGTTAAAATTTAACATAGCTGCTTTGCTTGTACCACTATTGTTAATGTTGCATAACCCTATAATTATTAATCTTTTTGAAACACTGTTAGAACTTGATTATACACTTTTCTCCTCAAGTGAAAGCAACAAATGCTGTCAAAGACAGGAATGTGATGGCAGCTCAGATTTTTAATGAAAGCAGGCGAGTTTCCATGAACTGGCATCTCTGTGGACAGTTTTCATCTCATGTGCAGAGTTTGAGAGGATTCCAAATCCACAGGAACAGAGGTGGCTGGGGCACACTGAGATTTTCTGCCCTAGAGCTGATAGACTCCACTCTCTCCACAAGCCTTCTGTGCAAAATACAAAGTGCAGGGTCTTTACCGATTCAGTCAAGCATTGGTAGATTCTTTAGAGCTGCAAACAAATCTACAAAAGTGACTGCTTAGGATGAGCTGTTAAAAATAGCAGGATTGTGAAATTGTCCATAAATAGCTTTCTCCTAAACTGTTCTTAGCTGTGGATCCTCCGCTTTCCGTTTGTGTCCTCAAATGATGTCATTTTAACCCTTGAACATTTCTTGTCAAAAACAGCAGGGCCACTTTCGGTCCCCCTTGAAGGAATGCTGGGTGCAGTGACACAGCCCTGTGAGTGTCACACACAGAGGGTGGCAGGGCTGGCCCTTGCCATGTGCTGACACTCTGGGCTGGAGATCCAACATCACAAACAGCAGAACTACATCACACACGGTTTTCAAAATGTTTGGTTTAGTGCAGAGGCACAGAACAGTAGCAAAGCCATGGAATGCTGTTTATCGGCAGACACAGATTTTGTTTGAACACAAACAGTTCCTGCTTGGGGATGAGGGACACTTACAGCAGTGACAGGCAGCTCACACGGAGGAACAAGTGTGGAATCATTTTCCACACCTTGGCAGCTAAAAATGTTTGTTCCTTCATGGGCAAAGCAAGGCAATTGCCGTGAGGGAATTGGAAAAAGTTTTATTTCAAAATTGGTTGACAAAAGTAGGACCGAGTCATATCAGACATAGTCTTAGGATATTAACAACATAGAGAAAGAATAACCCAACAGAAAATAAGATCAAATAAATGTCTGCCTTTTCGTTTTCAGACACATTCTAAAACCCAAACCATGCCAGATACCTTACTAGAAAATACAGTAGGTTTTGGAAACTGTAACAAAGTCAAGACTTTATAGAATTTCACATTAATGTATCGTTATGCAGGTTATATTTAAGTTCTTTTTGAAGTGCATTAATGATTTTGAAATTAAATAAAAGATGAAATCGTGTTCTTTCCCCACAAATATTTTGTCTTTTTTATTGTTATAAAAGGGCTGCAGGGGGAATATTCATCTTTCAGTTCAGGTTCAGACAGCACTTAGCCATTGTGTTTTCAGTGAGTTACTGCTGTGTTCTTAAGAGAATGGTACCTTGGGGTTTTTTTCCCCTGAAATGTACATTTGGAAAAGAAATAAATATTTCCATCAAATTCCACGCTGTGATGGGCAGGGGGGGCTTTTCTGAGAAAACTGTGAGGGGTGGGTGGCAGGAGGATTCAATAACTTGGTGTAACAGCTGAGCAAGTCCCCTTCTTTAATTATCACCTCAAGTTGTGCTGATAACCCCTTATCTGAGTCGGGTGTTGTGGTATTTTCTTTTTGAGTGGTAGAGGGAGTTTAGTTTATCGGTATCAGATGGCAGGAAGGAAGATGACATAATTGAAAATAATTTGATTTGTGCAATGTATAAAGTGACATCCAGGACTACTTAGAGTTTGGTAGGGAAGTTGTTGGCCCATGAACTTGCAATATTAACCCCTTCTATTTAGCTTAGAACTCAAGATAAAGCAGTTCTGTTCTGGGGCTTTCTGGTATCATTGTCTCCCAGTAACTCAGATCCTGGGTGCTGGATCTGAGCCTGTTTGGGGTTTTTTTTTCCCCTCTGCTCAGTAGTTTCTATAAAGTAGCAGCTTGCGCAATGTTTTCCAAAGTATGTAAACCAGAAAAATCCTAATGAAATTCCTCTGTTTTTTGCTGAAAGTAAGAAATCAAATAACACAAAAGGAGGTACATTGGTGCTTACTTAGTGCCAAGCTTTTATAGTGGATGCTTTAGCATTCTTTTCCTCAGTTTGCTATTATTTAGTCAAACACAGGCTTTAAAATTAATATTTGTAATAACAATTCTCAATGCTGTTTCCTTCAGAAACTTCCCACCTATTGTTTTCCTGGAATAAACCACTGAGCACAACGTTACATAATGCTGTATTTTATACTGACCCCAGAAAGACAAGACTGGGGAAGATTCTCCTGCCACTTGTAGTCCAATAGAGGACTCACAAGTGAAACTGTTCAAGGCAATTTAAATTTAGAGCACAACTCCACATTAATTTCCTGGTGCTCATTAAATACCTCTCAGAGTGTTGCAACTGCAGTTACAACAGCTCACCCTCCCTGTGCCCTGAGCCCACGCTCCCCGTGGAGGCAGCCTGAAGTCACCTTGACTTTGAGTTTGAAACCTCCCTGGAAAAATGAATATTTAGAAAGATGGAGCACATGAGAGGCAAAGAACATTGATCTGAAGGTGTGATAAGTATCCGACACTATTGAGAGCAATCGTTATTGAATCACATGTAAAAACATGTCAACATGTTTGAGCTGGGAATTTTTTGGAGGGTCAAAAGTACAGGAGTCAGGTGACAAGGGATTGCTCTGTTGCTGAAAAGTGGCTGAGCAGGTTGGATGCTTTGCAGTTCATACAGTTGAGAAGGTTAATTTTTTTTTTTCTCTAATTTAGAAGATGAAAGAGATACATTTGTGCAACAGATGATAGGTGTACAAAAGTTCATGTGTCTTTATTCTTACTTTATTTCGTTGAGCACTCTCAGTGCAGGGTGGAAAACCTGCTGTTGGATATAATCAAATTGGGGGCACACTTTGCTTTTCCTGGTGTTTATCTTGTCACGGTAATGTCGGGATGTCACCTCTGGTTCCCTGCCAAGCTTAGGAAGGTCTGCTAGAAAAATTTCAGCCCCTAATGAAAGTACCCTTCAATAACTGTGTGTGAATAACTGCACTCCCCACAAAATTGGATTAATTTGGGGGGCAGTTAAAGGGGAGAGTGGTGAATGTTCAGCCCTCTTTGGTGCTGTTTATCTGCTTCCTCCGGCTTTGGTGTGTTTGAATTAGCTTGACATCACAGTGTCTTTACACTCACCTAGAGCATTATCTTATAGTGGCATGTATCAGAAATTACAGATATTTCTATATAGGAAAGGGTGTTTGCTGTTACCCTGAGCTCTCTGTATTTAATGCAGAAACAGTGCTCAGCATGCTCGTGTTAATGAATGAGTTTTGCAACATGGTGCTTTTTAACTTTTACAACTTGGTGATTGTCCAACAGATTAAAATATTTTGCCAAAAACCAGCACTCAGTCAAATCATGTGGGCCCTCCATCCAGTCTTGCTGTATTCAAATATATTTAACATTTTTAGTGTTTGGAAGATGACAGTTTTGTGATGGAAACGACTCATCCCAATAGCAGAGAAGCATTTTTATGGATTATTTGCAGTGTGTTTGCCAGGAAAAACTTTAAAAGTGGGATTTAATTCAAGGAATGAGTTTAAATTCATATGGCATTTTTTTTCTCCTCCTCCTCCTCTTCCTGTGGGAGTATTCAGTATTCTGCCATGGCAGGGAACTGCAGTTAGGATATTAATGAGTGTATTTTAGCCTAGTCCAGTTGTGTGCCTTATTAGCTCATCTCTTGGAAACAATACTGAAGTTTACTGTCTTGTGAACGTTAAAAAGCACTGACATGACAGAGTCTGAGGAGAGAAAAAAAACCCCAGGCTTCTTCCCAACAGTATTCTGCATCCCTAAATTCCCTACTACTACCAAGTGGATCGAGAAACTCGATGTGATTATTTAAGTATTAATGTTACAAAAATTCTTCAGGGTTAGTATCACATTTATTACACCTACAGTGTTTTAGAAGACAAAGATTAACTGGATATCGTGCACAAAACATCTAACATTCATCATTGAAGTTATTAACATTGCAAAAAGAAATACAAACTTGGTATTCTGAATTCCATCATGGAGTACAACTGTTTAAAATTTCATACTAAATTGATGCCTCAGTTGTTAATTATTGGCTAGGCACCATTTCCAAAGAATGGAGTCTATTATTAATATATTGAACTCCATTGAGAGACACGGCGATAACGACCTAATGAAGCCAGATAAGCAGCGGAGCAGAAATCGGCCTGGAGATACCTGTGGTGCTCCCACAGCTTTGCTGTGTGCTCTGCCACAGGGCCTGCTGAAATCCTGGGGAATCTCACCCAGGCACGGAGGAACTGGCACATTTTCATATCACACACCACATGCGAGCAGGGGATGAACCCACTGGATGTTTGTGTGCTGTACTCGAAGGCGTCCGACAGAGCTGCTTCCTACTGGAACATCAGCAGGCTCCTGGCTGCGGGGGTTTGCTGGTGCTGTGAGTTTATTTTATTAACTCTGGGCACAGCCCTGTCACTGGAACAGTCGTTTTACACAGGAAATTGGGCATTTTATGAGACCCTAATTTCTTACGGATCTGCATTACATTGATTTATTTGTGTGTATGATGTGTATGAGATGTAATTTAATAATATATCTTAGCTAAAGAAGTGCTTTCTTAGCCAAAACCTGAGTTTTTATAGTGCTTAACTTTAGGCAGGTGTTTAAATGCCATTAGCACCAATGCAATATTCAAAATGAGCGTTTTGCTTAATTTTGACTCAACCACTCAATTTCTATCAAAGCTGGAAATCTTTCTGTTGACTTCAAAGCAAGTTTGACACCTGAAAGCACAGTCACAAGTGGTGCAGATGAAACTTCTGAATGGGTCATTTGCTCTTAAAATACTTTTAATGGCAAATACGATATTTTTGAATTATATAAATGTCTCGTAGTTGGTAAAACTTCCACCAGACGCAGCAATACAGAGCCCGCCCAGTATAAATAAATGCCAATTATTGAAGTATGCGGAGACTTGGAGCCAAGCACAGGCCTGAGAATGTTAAAACTCTTATCAATTGAATTGTGTGGCGTTGTTGCAGTTGACAAAGCTCTGCTATCTCGTGTCCCACACAGCCTTTTTGGGGGTATTTTAGAATCAATGACTTCCTTCAGTCTCGGGAGGCACCTCCACGGCTGGAGCAGACCTTCCCCTCAGCTGTTTGCCAAAGGGGGCAAAGGGCTCTCCCAAGAAGTCAGCTCTTGCTGATTACAAAATCCAATGTGATTCATTGCCTGTCTATCAGGATCCTATTTTAAATCACAATGATTCATAGAGAGCAACGCCTACATTTTATATAATGAGATAGTTTTACAGTACTGCCAGCACAAGTCAGGGACGTGCTGTTTGTTTCTGCTTTCCTCAAATCCCTCAAAACCAACAGGAGCCACATTTCAGTTCTGCTAAGGAAGGAGGCACATTGTAAATGCCAATTTATGGCCTCTGCCCATTAGAATCCTACAGAGGTTTATTCTGATTTTATATTGCCAACCAGATGATACATTATTTTTCAGATTTTTATGCTTCTGGAGGTGGTTTTTTTTTTGTTTTGTTTTGGGTTGTTGGGTTTTTTGGTTCAAAGAAATGAAATAACAATCATTTCTATTTTGAAGAGCGGGAGGGATTTTAAAGACATTTTCGAACAAAAGGCATTGGAAGAGGAGTCTTTCATCAGGGTTACTTTTAGTTTCAGTCCATGGTGCCTCACAAGGCATGACTGCAGCTGCCTGGAACTAGGAAAGTGCAGTTTTTCTGCTCAGGGATTTCTAAGAATTGAGGATCCGTTCCCACAAACTCTGAATCTGATTTAACAGAGCAGAAAGGATCTCCTCAGCTCAGTGTCCTGCCCATGCTGTGACAACAGCAGAACACTTTTCTTTCTTTTGTACTCAGACTTTTACCACCAGAGCCCAACACTGTCATTTCCAGAAATTTGTAGTTATGTTCTCCATGATTTTGAAGTGCTGTTCCTTTGAAATCTGACCTCCCTGTGAGTTTTGCAGATCTATAAATCAGTATTTCTTATATAGAAATTTCCCGTTGTCCAATATTCTCCATTTCTGTTCAAGCTACTTGAGCACAGCCTTGCAATCAGTTGCTTTCATACTCTGGAATAACCTGAAGTTTCATGGATATTTATCCACTATCAGAATGCAACAAACCCTACATTAACAAATTAAAATGGGATGGTAGACTTTGCAGCATATCTGAGTAGCCCGTAGCATTTTTGAATTTGTTTCTCATTTGCAATTTTATTTACAAGGGTTTATGTTGCTGCGAGGGTATAAAATGCTGCTATTTCAAATAACCCAGGCCATTTTGTGTGAATTCCATAGAACAGAAAATATATTTAACACTAAACAGCTCTATTATTCCCTGAATGGGCTTTTCTTCCTTGTTTCTATTAACAGCTACCTCTTAAACGTTGTGGTAAATTTTATGGACTGTGCTTTTAGTGAGCACAGCTTGTAGTTATAATTCAGCCATAGGAATAAAATACATTTCCTACTGATTTATGAGTTGCTTTTTTTTTTTGGCCTTTCCAAGTGTTTGGATTTATACAGATTCTCCTGGTGTTTTACTGTGCAGCCTTGCTGAGAGGATGAATGGGTTGCCTCCCCCTTTACCTTTTATTTGGCTTTTTGAAGGATGTGGCTGTCCCTGGGCACCACTGGGATTTCTGAGCCTTCCCCACTGATCGGACTGGGAGCTGGGACAGAAATGTGCATCTCCCAGCAGTGTCTGAAGGTGTTTGTGGCAGCACCCGGGTTGCTGTCACACCTCTAACATTCCACTCAGCCCCAGGTCGCTGCTTTTCCTCTCGCTCTCAGAATTTGGGCCCCGTGCTGGTTCTGCAGGTTGGGACAGTGGGTGTGAGAGGAGCCTTTCCCAAGCTCCTACCCCTCCTACTCAGTGATTAACCCTTGAGGCTGCGCTGCTGGGACAGCCCCGCTCCTCTGCTGACAAATCCATTTGCCCAGAACCACTCCACTTGTGTTGAGTGTTTATTCCATTCTTTCCAAAGTGTATTCTCTACGTGGCATCTTTTTGGTATTGTCAGGTGGAAATGTTGATGTTGGGGCCATTTTTAATTGGCTTTAGAGCTGGACCTGAGGAACAGAGAAGAACATGTCTTCTCTTGTCCTGATGTGCCTGGAGTCAGCAGTGCCTTTAATGTCCTCTCTGTTAAAAGATGCCACTATCAGTCATTGGTGAACTCATTTTTTCACTAAGTCACTTTTTATTATGGAGCTGATCTTGACACTCCACATTTCCTAGAGACACTGGGTATTTTCTTTTTCACAGTTAAATTAAAGCTTGGGGAGCTTGAGTTTAGAGTTCTTTAATTGAAACAAATCCATAAAAATTTGCTTCTTCTGTCCTGCAGTGAGGCCAGTTTTCATTCCTGTAAATGCTTTTGATAAATTCATACTTAAAAAAAAATTGCCAGGTCTGGTGAGGCAGTGGTGCCCCCGGGAGTGAGCCTGGCTCCGGGCTGGGTGCAGGGGTCCTCTTGTCCCCCCCCAACACAGCCCCACAAGTGCTGAAAGGCAACACTGAGGCTTCAAAAACCCTTTCAATTTACATTTACAATCAAAAATTTATCAATACTTATTCTGTCAGTTTCCTGGACCCTTTTGCCACATGCACAGTGCTTTCTAACATGTCATTTGCTTGGGGAATGACTGCTTTGGATAACTGCTTTAATCCAACCAACATTGCTGTGCAGGGTGTTTGTTCATCACCACAACAGTGAAACATTTTCTGCCCTGAATTCTGACAATGCTTTGAGTATGTGCATGGATAAAACTTTTAAAAACCCCTTTACATCTCTCCTTTTAAACAATAAAAATTCTGTAATGGAATTTTTAAAGCAAGGTTTTATAGGTTTTTTTGCTGCTGCTTTGCTTTTCCTGCTGCAGTTGGCAGAGCACTGCTTTTGTCAAACACAGATATGGGGGCATCAGCCACCGAGGCTCTTTTTCCGTCCTTTTTTTGCTTGTTTGTTTGTTTAGGAGCATCACTGGCTGTGCCAGCAGAGTTCTTGGAAAGAGGTTTTTTATAGTTACGTTGTGCTCCCTCTGCTGACTCTGCAGCAACAGAACACAGAGAGGTTCGGGTCCCGTGCCGGGAAACGGGGGGGAAATGGGGAATCTGGAGGCCAGGAATGTGGGAAACAACAATGGGCAACAGCTCTGAGTCATTGTGTGAGATACTAAAAAATTCACATGCTTTGGCTTATCCAAAACAAAATCATCCCTGTTTTATACAAATGTTGTCTATTAGATAAAGTCCATTATAATGACAGTTGCTATCAGTGAAAAATGTACAATTTTCATTATTGAGGAAGGTATCTCCTAAAGATTTAAAGCTTAGAGCTCCACTCTACTCTGGCATAACCAGGAATATTAACAATCTGTGGAGTAATACCACACCTGCTGGAGAGGAGTGATGTTTTATTGACAACACAGAGAATGGAGGGTAGGGGATGAAGATAATGTTCTTTCACTGGAAAAATAGAGAAGCAAGACATTAGAATTAAAGTATTTTTCTTTTCTTTTTTTTTTTTTTCCCGGAAAAAGCAAATGCAGTAAGATGCGATTTTCCCCTAAATAACCCAAAGTTCAGTGAATAGGACAAAGTGATACCACTAGAACTGGAGCCCCACTCCACCTTGAGCTAATCCCTGTGTGAAGGCAGTGGATCCCCAGCCCCTGTGCCCCGAGAGCAGCACTGATAAATGCTGGCTTGAGCTGCCTGACCATTGCCACACAGAACTTCTGTGTCAGAGGCAATGAAAGAAGCGAGTTACTGGAAGGGGAGTGCAGCTGGGTTATCACCAGACTGTCTGCTCTCTCCCTATAGTCCTCCTGCAGCCTTCTCCTCTGAAAGATCGGTGAAGGTCTTTGGCTCGGTGGACGTGGTGCCATCACTCAGGGGAGATGTGTTTTTGCAAGGCACACGTAAAATATTTTGTTGTTCTTCCAAACAGATAAATAAATTGAATCTATGGGGATATCAAGCTGCCCCTTCACCATCTTTAAATTCTTCCTAAAAGCTGAGAATGGTTGTGTGATTTAAACCAACTTATGTAGATGTTATTTCAGAGAGGGTCTGAGCTGCCGTAATTAAATTAATTGGCCAAAGTCCCATTAAGTTCTGCAGGACATGCATGTGGGTTTGCTTGACAAACTCTGACACATTTATACATGAGAGAAAATCCAAACTGTTCCGTTAAATAGGTTTTCTTTAACAAAAACCCACAGCACCATTTAGATCACACATCTATTTGTCCATATTTATACCTGTCCATGTCGTGTCATTACACCTTCCTTGATTTTAATGTTTCAAAGCTGAGAGGCTTTATCTATCTCTTTTTTTTCTGATTTTCTGTAACTCCTGTCAGGCTGGGATGTTCTGGTTGCTTCATTAAATACCTGTAGGGTCATATTTTGGTAGTTTTGTCTGGAAAGAGCGTGTCTAGAATGCAGCACAACAGGCCCTGCAGGTTACCTGAGCACAGGTAGTGTTTATGGTAAAGAGCAGCTCGTGATCCTGGATGTTTTTCATACCATGGTAATCTCTGATGTTATATTTTACTTTTTCCTAGTAGGAAAAATGCAGGGAATAACTGTGTGAGGAACTGGAAAGTGGATGAGTTAGGGGATGGAGTGATGGGTGAGATGAGGTTTGTGCCTGTCAGCAGCAGAACCGCCGAGGGTGGCTGTCACTGTGTCACCTGCAGCACTCGGTGCCTTTGGCTCCCTGCACACAGCTCTGAGCAGCTCTGCAGGAGATAAAACACAGTGAAGGCACTCAGAACAAGCAGCTCCACATCTCAGTACTCAGTGTTATCTCAACAGCATTATCTCTTTCACTCCTGCTCTTTGGGAGGTTTAAATGTTGAAGCTCGTCCATCTGACTTTGAACGACATCCCTGCTGCTGTTCTGCACAGCCTCTTGCTGGCTGAGAACAATTTTTGCACAGGAAAATCTTCTAAACCAGATAAATACTCACAGATCTATTACCTGGGTGTCACACAAGCATCTGTGAGTGTTATAAAAGCATTCTCTAGTCTGTTTGTTGGACTTGTCCATTGGATTTTTTTAATCTTGGTTGTTTTTTGGTTTTTTAAAAGCCATGAGAAGTCGACAGTTGCTTGGGTTTGGTTTGGGCTTCTTTTCCAGAGGAAATGTTGTCATTCTTCTTTCCTGGGGAGGAAAAAAGACAAAGTACACAGCAAAAATCAAGTAAAACTACATGCAGAATAGAAGTATTTGTAAAATAACCATGAAACGTAGGAACAGTTCTCACTGTTTTGGTTTTCAATAGTGCAAGGGTAACACTAGCACAGAAAAAGTTTCCTTCATTTTATTATTTCTAATATAAATCTACCTGAAAATTGAAATTTATTGTTTCTACTGTAATAGAAAATGTTGTTACATTGAACAAGATATCCAAAATTTGCTTAAGTCACATGTGAAGATCGGAACTTTAAAACTGTAATGAAATATTTTGTGTTTTATACCCAAAACCTGAGCAAACCTGGAAATTCTCATCATTCAGAAATGGTTATGAGCAGTTTTACTCTGGGAACACGTATTCCTAGCTGGTTTCTTGGATAAGGAAATGCTGGATTGGGCAGCTTATTATCCAGAGCTAAAGAGACACTAAACAGCTGACTTGTGGCTATTTTGACCTTAGATATTCTTACAGCAGAGACTCTCTTGCACTGACATCTTCAGCATCCCTTTAATAACCATGAATTTGCTGGCATCTCTGAAAAATAGCTATTGATTGGTGTCTCCATTCCCCAGGTCACAGTGCTGCTGCTTCATTTTTGTCTAATCCAATCCAATATGTGCGTAAGGAAAGCCAAATATTTTGGTGCTTTTGTTACCATGAAGTGCAGTAAGAATCCTTTACCCTGTCTTCACACAGACATCCTAGGAAGTCATAGAATTACAGTCCCCACAGCTGGGAAAACACTGAATTTGCTGCATTTTTTACAGCACTGAGGAAAGGCAAGATGAGGCAGAAACCTCGTGTTCTCCTCTCTCCATCTTGCCCTGCTCAGGGAGAGCGTTGCGTCCCTCAGGAGAGGTGGGCTGTCCGTACCTGGGAGGCAAAGTCTGTCCCATCTGTGCTCCCAGGACAATTTCTGTGTTCCTGAGTCCTCCTGGCTCCTGCCAGGCTGGGGGTGGATGATCCATTCCTGTCAACTGTGCAGAGCTAAAGCACTGTCAGTTCAGATTTGCAGTGCACCCAACATTAACTGCTGGCAGTGGAAGGAAAGCACTAACAATGTACAGACCGAGCTCTTCTGTGTGGAGTAAATCCCACAAATACACACCAACCTCTTCTTCTGTGTGGAGTAAATCCCATCTGCTTGAGGCATTTAACCATGTCAGAACCTTTAGGAGAAGCCTTCAGTTACTTGTGTGTAGGTAGAGGTCATCTCTACATTCCTTTGGGGGCATCTTGATGAAATTATAACACAACTGAATGATTTTTAAAAGCTAAAAGTAGACCTTTTTTTTTTTTTTTTTTGTAGTGGGACAATTTAGCAAAGCCTGAAGCTCCGAGAACTGATGTCAGGAGTGTTGGGATGTTAACCTCTGGAAGGGGTGGAGTTTATAGGCTTTTGACTAAAGATTTGTAAATGGTGCTGACTCCAGATTTTATTACCTTACAGCAGGAATTGGAGTAGGATAAAGCAGAATTACTCTGTGACCTGCAGCAGCTGATAGGTGCAGTCTCAATTCCTTGGTTTTCTCTTCAGTGTATCTTGGTGTTTGTATTTCCTCTGTTCTCATCACACAGAGAGTGATGTGTGTGTGTCACTTGGACAGACATACAGAAAAAAAAACAACTAGTAGGGAAAAAACCAGCATGCATGAAACTCAATCCCTCACATTCAGTGATGCTTAAAACAACAGGTTACTCTTTAATTATTTAATTTTATTTTGCTTCTTCTAAAACATAGTAGAAATCTAAACCATCACAGTTCTAGGCTAGAAATACTTTTACCACGAAGCCACTCTGGCATTTTTTGGTAGGCTTTGCTGAAATGGTTTGGCTGTGCTGACTGGGAAACAAGATTCTGATAAGGAATTACTACAACCTCTCAGATTTTGGAGCTCGTGCGTGACAAGGCAGACCTCTGGACTCGCCTGCTTATCTGAGTCTTTCTAAGCTGTAATCTGTATGCACATAGTGAAGTTCCTGCACACACTGGGTTATAATGGTACAGGAGTTTCACAGGAATTACTCATGTTATACATCATCAACTTCCCCAGAACATCCCAGCCATGGTCTGAGTGAAGTAAAATCAATCCAGCTCAGCTCTAACTTGCTGTCCAGCTCACAGGGTTTGCAAACCAAACTCTTTGAACTTTTAAAGACAAAGTGATAAGCCCTTGAGGCTGTGAGAATATTTTTGAGAGGTTTGATGGATAATGCAGAAAAACTGATAGATGTCTCTTGAGTTTTGTATTTTTTTAAAGATGTGTCTGGTAATTACAAGAAATGGGCTCTGAAGAAGAAGAAGTCTGTTCTGGTTTATTGCTTTGTTTGGAAATCTATTTCAGGAAGACAGTTCCCAGCGTTGAAGGCCAGGGATTTGCACTTCATGCTCACAGAAAAATTCATGGAATCAGAGAATCTCCTGAGCTGGAAGGGACCCCCAGGCATCGTAGAGCCCAACCCCTGCACAGCCACCCCAACAGCCCCACCCCGGGCATCCCTGGCAGCGGTGTCTGAACGCTGCTGGAGCTCTGGGGCTGTGCCCATTCCCTGGGGAGCCTGGGCAGAGCTCATGGTTTGAGCACTGGACTTGACACTTGACCATTTGGGAGATCATACACAACACCAAGGTCATGGACTGCCATGTGCTTCCTGCAGGGAACTGTCCCTTGTGGCAATTAGAAATCCTCTTGTTTCCTTGTGGACAGACCTTACTGTCATTAAGGATAACATCCCTAATATCCCATCCAGTGGGATAGGGGGTGGCTGGGATGCACTAGCACCTCTTTGTTCCCACTGCAGTGAGAATTTCCCATCCCAAATTTAAGAATTAAAAAGATACCCTGCAACCTGTCAAGGTCAGGGCAGAAGAGCTGAAGGGTTGTGCTGGGAGTCCTAAAAGGAGGGAGAATGATGGTGACATCCCTGAGGGAAGAAAAAGAGAAGTGTAACCATTTCTAGGCACTGGCACTCTGGCAGAGCTGATGGGGATGGCAGTCACAGCTTCACTTACCTGTCCCAACACAGCATGAGCTCCAAACTCTGGAGCACGTCTGTTCCAATATCCTCACTTTGCACCAGCACTTCTGGCAGTGGGACAGAGTAGTTTTGATTCAAAGCAGATCAAATCAAAGTTTCTGTTATCTAGAGGTTAAAGGCCACTCCCTTGATTGGGTCTAAAGTCCAAATTAAACAGCCAAAGTGACCAAGCTATTTTAGTCCTGAAGCATCTCTTCTATTTTTAGGTTAGAATGTTCTTTTTATAAATCGTGGAAAATTAAACACAGACCCTGGTTATAAAATAGTCTTTGCACTTGCTGTAACTTATAAACTTTTTCATAGTTGAAATATGTCTAAATTAAGGATTTTGGTTCAGCTATCTGTCAGAAGAGGACTTGGAAAAACATTTCGTATCTCAATCTAATTCACTCAATTTGCAGAAGATTTTTGCAGATGGAAGTTTCTTATTTGCTTACTGCTTTCAATATTTGCATAAATGTATGTGGAATTTGAAAAGCCATAACTTACATTTCCTTGATCCTTGGGTTTAAGACTGGGATTAAACTTTTGGCAAAGTCAATTGAGCAAAGATTTCAAATATTTCTGGTTATTTGGAGGAAAACCACCACTATGTAATAAACCAGCTGCTTTGGGGGTTTTTCCTTAATATAAAAATCCTTGAGATTTTCAGCCGCTTGGGAAGAATGATGATTATAATTTGCAAAACTGAGAATTATTTGTGGAAGACTTCTAATTTTATTCATATGGAGGCATGCAGTGAAAATTTGCCTCTCAACCCTCTGGCCATGGGGCACTCAGACCTCAGCTCGAGCCTGAAAATATTGGAGATAAATAACTCTCCTAAAATGTCTCTTTCTTGTTGTTGTCTGCAGGGATTACAATGGTTGACACAGAAATGCCGTTTTGGCCCATGAATTTTGGAATCAGCCCCGTGGATCTGTCAGCCATGGATGATCACACACATTCCTTTGACATCAAGCCCTTCACCACCGTTGACTTCTCAAGCATTTCCTCGCCGCACTACGAAGATCTCCCTCTGGCCAGAGCTGATCAGTCAGGCCTGGATTACAAATACGATATCAAGCTCCAGGATTGCCAAAGTAAGCTTTCCATTTTGGCATTTTTGAAGCCTTTCCTTCGTGTCCATGTTGCCTTCATGCCCTGGAACATGTACTAGCAGCAAATGGATTTAGAAGACCTCAGATGTCCTGTGTCAGCAGAGATGCCCTTGCAGGGCAGGCAGAAAAGAGAGGATACCCAGAGCAGACCTTCACCCTTCCAGAGAAGCAGCTGGAGTTTAGGAAAGGGATCAGAAAGAATCCAAAATTGCATTTTATTAGACTATTCCTATTCCTGTACCTTGTGTGCAGCTTTTCCTTTGAAGCTCAGTGCACAAAATGCAGAATAAAGACCCTGAATGTTCAGGAATGCCCAGCATAGAGAGCATTTGAATTATTAATATGTGCAGCTTTTAAATTCCAAACAGCCTCAGAAACTGATGGAGTAGAAATATTGGCTGCATCTGAGTCACAGCATTGTTACAACTCCTACCACTGCTCCTGGATTATTTACATGCTGTAAAATTGCTGCTCTTTCACCACTTACACTGAAAAATTACACAAAATGCTCCTTCTGAGAGAGGAAGTGACCTATTCCTGAATGAATTGTTACTGCACTCCTGCTCAAAGTAGGAATGTGAGGTTGCTGTGCCTGCAAGTCTGTTAAGGATCCACTTCTGCTTAGAGCTGACATGACTTTATTTGTAGTAATCTGTACAGGAACTCTTTCAAGGAATTTTAGTGGGAAAATTGTGGAATTCAATTTTGGTTGTACAGTGAAGCAGGTGCTGTGTATCTCTGCATTACTACTGTAGGAAATGAATGGGCATTTTTTTCAGCTAGTAATTTATTTTTCTTTTGTTTAATCAGAAATATTCATAATACTTCAATACCAAGCAGTTATTAAAGAGTGCAGTAGAGTTTAGGTGCATAAATCCTCCTCATCTTTACTAAGTTCTTCCCAGTTTATACAAGATTAAATCTTTCTAGTTTGTAAAGTATAGCCAATCTGGAAAAATAAAAATATTCACCTCCTTTAATACTCTGCCTGTTCCATCACTCCTGATGTAATGTAACTGTCAAATGTCACAGCTCTCTCCTATGACCAGTGATAATTGATTTAAAGACATCATATTTACTTGTTTGAGCTCGTTCAATATTAGAAATTGCTCTCTTAATTAGAAATTTTCAGAAGAGAAAATTTATCTCTAAACTGCATCTGAAGTTGAACAGTTTTCTCTAGGAGAGAGCTAAATTTCTTGAAATATCCGATATTATTTTATCTCATATATCTATATATGTAATTGAATAATATATTATTCAATGTATGGCTCCATTAGACACTTGAGTATTTTTTAAACTAGATTAGACTGTCCAGCCCATCTCCCTGTAGGAGTCTTCAACACCTTCAAGTGATAAACCAGGTTAGAGACTGAGCAAAGCCTGAGTTGTCCATGCATTAATTTTTAATATCCATCTTTAAGCCATTCCCCACTACAGAGCTGAAAGCTGGATCTGTGATACACTTCCTCCATCAGAATCTGCCTTTTCCAGCCAGTGGGAAGCAGCTTCCAGCTCCCATCCCTTTGCAGCCTTTGCTGCCGTGGAGCAGATCTGGGAATCACATCCCAGGTTCCCTGGGGTGCCCTGTGATTATTCCTCGCTGCTTCTTCCACGCATTTAACTGGAGTTTATGGTTTAACCCTTCTCTGTGCACAGGTGCCATCAAAATGGAGCCTCCTTCCCCGCCCTACTTCTCAGAAAAAGTTCAGCTGTACAACAAACCCCACGAAGAGTCGTCCAACTCGCTGATGGCCATCGAGTGCCGCGTGTGCGGGGACAAGGCCTCGGGCTTCCACTACGGGGTGCACGCCTGTGAGGGCTGCAAGGTGAGCTGCCAAAAAGGCATTTTGCTCAACATTTGACGTTATTTTCACCTGAATAATCACTTGGAAAAATCGCACCTTTGTGCTTTTTTTTAAAAAAAAAAAATGTTTTAGGTCTTTATGTAAATTTTCCCGCATACCCTTTATGACTTCATAAGCAGAAGTTTTTAAGAATGTACCTTGATTTTTTCTAATTGATGTTACTGATCTATCCAAATAGACACTGGCAGGGTGGCACTGGCAGTTTCTTGCATCCTTTTCCATGTTTTTCTGTTTCCTCCAGGGCTTTTTTCGAAGAACAATCAGGTTAAAGCTGATTTACGACAGATGCGATCTGAACTGCCGGATCCACAAAAAAAGCAGGAATAAATGTCAGTACTGCAGATTTCAGAAGTGCCTGGCAGTTGGAATGTCACATAATGGTAAGTGCACGAGAGTTTAAATCAGTAATGGTTCATCTGAAAAACAACACAGAACGTTAACACAGTTACTGAATGTGCTGCGTGGATGCCCAGAGTCCTCAGTTTAGAAATACACATCAGAGAGATTGCCCCGACTTCAGGAGCCTCTCTGTGACTGGAGACTGCTGTCAACATCGAAATCAGATAGGTCATTTCTTGCTTTAATGCATAATGTAACATGAGTTGGTTTTACTCTCCATCGTTCTTGCTGGTTGGTAATTCCTCCTGAATATATTCCTTGTGAAATTGCTATTTTTCACTTCATTGCCTTATTTTCTGACCAGACCCTTTTGCCTGCTGGAGCTCAAGATGCCTTTCCTGGAAGCCAAAAACTTAATTCTGAAAGATGGGTTAGAGAATGTGCTGAAGCTTTGGGAATAGCAGCAATAGGTCACTTACCAAGGGCTGTTAGCATCACTGAGGCAGCACTTCTCATACTCAAACACAACATATTTGAGATGAATGGGCCAAAATTGTACAATTTTAAAACAAAATTGTTTTAAAATCCCTGTCCTCCTCCTTTCCAGGACACCCACATCTGTGCTTGCCTTCTTTACCATCAGTACTGGCATGAAGAATATCACACAACTGCTCTCTTGCATAGCATTTAGAAGAAAATCCCTCTGAACTTTAAAATTAACAGAGCAGTTCATGTGGAAATACTTATGAATGTTTGGACAGAAAGACATAATGAAGATTCTTTGTTGCCTTGCTTTGGCAAAGCTGAGTAAAAACAGGAATTAAATGTCATAACATAGAGACTTATGTAATTCTAAGGGTAAAGAATTGCAAACATGACTGGGAAAATAATTTCTCTGTGGTTTTTTTAGAACTTTCATTATTTTCAGTGTAAAAAATGAGTGCACTGTCCCCAAGAGGAAAGCTGGACTGTGGTTTGCAAAGTCAATCCATGCACTGAATGTAAATTGGTATGGGAAATGTTTTGCTAATAGAAAATATGCTTTTCAAATTCCTGGGATGCAACAGTAACACTTAAAAATAAATCTAATTTTGAAATGCTACTGTGGGTACTTTTACAGTAATTCAGGAGGGTTTATTATCATTATTTTCGAGGTGGTAACACAGCTCCCAGTAGAGTCAGTGGGATCCATGTGCAGTTCCATCAGCACAGGGATGGCCCAGACCATTCTCTCTGGTTTATAATATATAGAACAACTTTAAAATTAGCATTTCACCTGCCTTTTTTCCTCTTCAGCCACTGCCCAGGCAGAAGCTGTGGCACCAACGAGGTTATAAGAGTCAGGGGGAGGCAGGAAAAGAGCCCCAGGGCTCCAAGGAACCAGGAGTTCACTAACAAGGAGTCAGTGTTTCTATTCAACTATTGCCTTTTACACTTGCCTTTTTCTTTTTGCCCGCTCTGGTTACACTGCAGTGCATGAAACACCCTCATTCCTTCACAATTTATAAACAAACTTATAAAAAAGAGCTGAATTTCACTTTTAAGGACTGAGAACCATAAAGAAATGCAACACTGCACATGGTCAATGACACTGAGACACATTTTTATGCTACAGCTACAGATCACACTTCAGCCACTCGGGTGGGGAAATTAGCTGAATTTTAAATGCTGTGAATATG
This sequence comes from Orthonyx spaldingii, assembly GCA_013397795.1. NCBI lineage: Eukaryota > Metazoa > Chordata > Aves > Passeriformes > Orthonychidae > Orthonyx > Orthonyx spaldingii. The sequence goes on from VZTJ01006608.1 coordinate 1,299,371, forward strand.
GGTTATTTGTGCCTCAGGGTTCTGATCTCTGTCTGTCCTTGTATTATTGCAAAATGATCAGGACAAAAGGGGGGCTGCAAGGAGACACTCAGCAGCTACAGCCACATTTTTTCACGTATAAATGCTCCATACCGCTTGGCTAAAGGTTAAAAAAGACAGTGGTGTTCTCATGCTTGGAATATTGTTTTCCTTTCCTTCTCTAGCCACAGTGCTTGCTCTGGGTTTAACCCTGCCTTGTGCAGATTGTATTCTGAAGTGCCACTGAGCAGAAGCTTGGCTCTTTCAGTTCAGAAATGTCGTTTATTTTGTTCTCTTCTGCTGAAAGTACTGCTTGGATTAACCCAGCTTCTGTAATGGAAAAAAAACCCCACATGGCAATGTGTCTTTATCATCAGTTCTGGGAGCAGGGAATTGCTCAATCTGGGCACATGCCTCCAGTAAAATCAGACAGGTATCCACCCTGGCCTTGCCTTGTGTTTTCTAATGTAAAAACTGTATTTATGGGCTATTTGGGGTCTCCTTTATGCCCGGAAATAATCCAGACCATGAGCAGAGTAGTGTCCTACAGAACAGTCTATACACAATCATCTTTTTTACACTGGACTTCTCCAAGCAGTAAAATCTGGGGGAAGGATAAATGCTGCAGTTTTTCCACAGAAAGCCGAAGGATATCATGCAGCACGAGTGACTTTCTGTATTGACTGTTGGCTTTGTGTTACTGACTCTGGAGAATCTGTAACTGCAAGCACAGGGAAGAACTGCCAAAGGAGAGATCCCACGTTCCAGCTGCAGCTCCTGCCCAAACTTGCAGAGTCTGGGATTCCTGGGAAAGGAGCTGCCACCTGAACCCTTCCACGCTCCCAGCACAGGCAGCAGCCGGGTCTGCAGAGCTCTCCCACCCCCTCCCAGGCCTTTCCCTGTTCCCCGTCCCTTCCCACCCCCACTGATCCCTTCCCAGGCTCTCCTCATCCCAGCGCAACCTCTGTGAGTGTCATCATCAGCCCCTCCTTCTTCTCCTCTCATCCAAAATCCCACTTGCCCAGTTCCGCCCATAAACCTCCTGCTGCCTGACCTCTCCCTGGTTTTTGTCTCAGCCCCCTGAAAACGACAGTGACAGTGATTTTTCCAAAAGGAAACTGCTAGGCTGGTCCCCCAAAACTGAATTTCGCCTCAAATTTTGCCTGCACTGGTAATAAGCATTGAACAGAATCTGCTGCAAGTAATATCCCATTTATAAAATATTTTCTAAACATAAAAAAAAAAATTAAATCCTATGTCTATGAAATTGTTAAATAGGGATGCTTGATTCACAACTCTCCTTGCTGTTAATGAGCTGTTATTTTTAAAATATACTTTATAATAAAATGTTATATTTAAAATATAACATTTGAGTCCTGATCACCTTTTCTTTAGGAAACTTCATTCTCATAATTCATGAATTACATCAGAAATCTTCCAAACACGTTCCTGAAATAGGAACAGTGTTTAAAAGTGGGGCATGAAGGATCCACCGTTATTGATCCATCCTGAAAACACCCATTTAGAAAGAAACAATCATGTGTGGGAATTTTTATATATATAGTTTATAGTTTTTATATATAAAGTTTATATATATATAATTTCTCAAACACATGGAAACAAAAAAAAGTGGATATGGTTCCTACGAGGAAGTGTACTGAAACAAACAGGAAAGAATAAATAATAATTGGGTTACAGAACACTCTTCATGCAAATATCTCAAAGCACCTTTCAGGAAAATAAATATCACCATCAGAAAATAAAAATAAAAATAAAAGCTAAGTGAAAGAAGGCATCTACTCTAGAACTGCTAATAGTAAATGAAATATTTGCAGTATGATGGATTCCAATGCAATCTGTAAATTAATGGAAATAATTTTATATTAGAAGAACTGGGGCTTGTAACAGCTGCCCACCTTGCACAGGTAATTCCTTTGCTGGGGATAAAGCACCAGAAATGGGATTCTGGAACACCCTCAGTCAGTCCTGCTTTCATTGAAGAAATAGTCCCAATGTAAGTTGTCATTTATTATCAATTCTACACCAGTGCTGTTGGAAACTTGCAACAGAGAACCATCAAAAATGTGTTGTTTAGCAATGCCAGACTACACAAATCCTGGAACTTGTTTTCCAAGGAGACCAGGGACTGCTCAGGGATGCAGGTGTAGGAAAAGGGAGATGTAGAAACCACATCATACAAACTGTGCTGTCCCTTCGTACTCACAGCTGAAAGCTGTGGTTTGCACTGCCTTGCCACAGTACACCCTTGTGGAAAACTGCCACAAGTTTGAAAAAAGAAATTATCCCACTAAATCCTGGCAAACTTCCATGAAAATCCAGGCACTGCTCTATTCACCCATCTATAAATTTCTGACAAGATGCCTGTTACCAGTCTGGTTTCTTTAAAAGAATACAATTATGAAGCTTAGTCATTTATTCTCTAATAACAAAGCAAGCTCTGTTTTGAAATCCCTGATTTTTTCAGTAAAATCTCTGCACGAAAGAATTCTGTGTCAGTCATCAGTGCCACAGCTGGGATAGCCCCTGTGCTATACCCTTGGGAATGTTCCAGGAGGTACCTGGGTAAAATGGGGAGGAGGGAGAAGAAAAGAAGGTGGAAAAAAGAAAATAAATTCCTATTGTTTTGAATGCCTTGGGGGAGAGTATCAGCTATTTTAGAGCTCAGTTAATATTAAATCAGAGGAAGGGGAAGCAATAGACTGCTCCTTTTTTTTATCCCTTCTTTGTAAAGATAACTTTGATAAATGGAGTCCTCTGCCAGTGGGATCCCAGATTATGAACCTGCTTCTGCAAACCTCAGCTCTCAGGAACAGGCCACAACTGAATCATTTCCTGCTGGTGTTCAGTATAATTTAATATAAAAACACCCAAGCAAATCTGAAATACCCAGCACGTGTCACTCAGACTGAGCTTGCTGAAAGAAAAATGGAGTTCAGTCATGAAAATAAACAACTTTGTTTCTACAGCCATGAAATGAGACAAGTGATCAATAAATATGATGTATGAAAAATGGAGAGGGAGGATGTCTTCTGGCATAATTATTTATTCTTGGAAAAAAGTCTCCTGTTTGCCCATCAACGCATTGCAGCAAAACTCATGGAAGAAAAGTGCCTGGTGGTTTCCAAAATAAACATCCCCAGCAAAATCATCTCTATATATGATCTTAGCAGCACTTTTCCTTTATCCAAGGAATACTCTAATCACTGAAAAAATATTCATAATATTTCTGTTTCCCCCTAGGGCCAAAATGCAAACCTTGATTTCTTCCTTCCGTTTTTTTGTTTTGATGCTCTTTGGTTCTGTTTTGTTTTCGTAAAACCAAATAAATTCTGTTTACTGAAATATCATGTGATAAATCAGTCTTGATTTTGATGGCTCGTTTGAAATATTATGCAGTCAGTCCCCATTTGAATAAATGTGTTTTGGATAGGAAGTACATGGACAGAAAAGCAGGAGGTTTAGAGGGGATTTGCCCTGGGTTGGTGTTGAGCAATTCTGAGCTCGTATGATGAGGGAGAACCATTTCCTGGTCTTCCAATACTGCACATACATAGAGGTGCCATGAACAGCTCAGCCTTTTCCAGCTTTTTTATTCCCTGTGCAACCTTCTTCCCCATTCCTTAATCCTTATGGTAACGTTTTCTAGCACTTGCTACGCTGAATTCTGCTGAGCTGTTTAGGAATTTATTCCTGCAAGGCATGTGAGGGTTTTGTTTCTAAACAAATGAAGAATCCATATGGTGATTTGCCCAAAACAACACAAAGCTCGATGGTGGTTCCTACCCTAAGCCAGCAGAACTTTAATACCTTAAATATTCTTTACATGTTATGCAGACTGGAGGTAGAACCAGGGGTTCCACCAACAGCTGACAGCAGGTTTGCATTTCTAAGCAATGGCACTGTTTGGGCACAGAGATGATTTCCTCTTTGAGATTTGTTTGTTTACATTTCTTTAAAGCACTTCAGCCGTTTTGCCTAAATTTCTGGAGAAAACCCTCTTTCCTTGCTTGCCTAACCCTGTTTTAACACAGGCCCACACCGAAAGGCGACAGAAAATTCAAACGTGCTTTCTGAGGTGCCACTGCAGGTGCAGAAAGGTGACAGAAAACCTATTTAAATGTTCTTTTGGAGGTGTAACCCTTGTGTTGTTCCTCAGCCATCAGGTTTGGGCGGATGCCCCAGGCAGAGAAGGAGAAGCTGCTGGCAGAGATCTCCAGCGACATCGACCAGCTGAACCCCGAGTCCGCCGACCTGCGCGCGCTGGCCAAGCACCTGTACGACTCCTACATCAAGTCCTTCCCTCTGACCAAAGCCAAGGCGAGGGCCATCCTGACAGGAAAGACGACAGACAAATCAGTCAGTTCCCTCTTGGTTTTGTTTCTTCCTTTTTTCCGAGTAAATGATTTACCAAGTTGACAACGCAGCTCTTAAAAAAAAA
>VZTJ01006608.1:1303909-1331887 GCA_013397795.1 Orthonyx spaldingii
AAAAAAAAAAAAAAAAGCCAACAAAACACCAAACCTTAAAAAAAACCCCCACATTGCTGCTGGCAGTTACATATTTCAAGCTGTGTCTGAAACACAGGAAATGTTTTTAGATAGAATAAGTAAACATTATTTGAAAAAACTCCAAGTTCACCTAATAAAATACTTGAAACCGGTACAAGAATTTGAAGGTCATCTTAACCTTTTTGTATTCTCTGATCCTCTCTTCCCGTTTTCCTTCTCCTTGCCCAGAGGTTATCTCCCACACTATCTGTTTAAGGTGGCTATGTAGCTGTCAGGAATTGCTTGCTGTCCTGTTCAAGCATCCCTATCTCAGTGGATTGTCAGCACTGGCTGTTCCCTAAGGAATATTCCTTTCCTAAGTGTCAGATGATTCCGGCCCCGGCACAGCCACAAGACTGAACTATGATGCTCATTCTTGTGATGCTCTGATGACTTCCTGCTTTTAACTGGGTTATCTCAGAGCAGATCAGTGCCCTGTGTTGGTGCAGCCTGAATTTTAGGAGAATGGGCAGGGAAATCTTGGAAAAGGGAGGAGTAGTGATAAGTGTGTTTGTGGGTTGCCTTGGAAACTTCACCTGCAATGCATAAAACCTTCTGTATCAGGGAGGAGGAGGATAAATGATATCTGATCGTTTTGGTAGGTTTTTAATTCAAACAGTATTTTAATACCTAAAGAACAAAATAGTTTTCCAAAATTCACAACTCTTACTTTGATGTGTTTTCTGGAACCATTGACAGAAATTTTATTGTCAGGATTACAACAGAGACTGGATTTTATTTTCCTTAATAATTTCAAAAACAACAAAGAACTTGGAGGTATTTCAGGCTCCAAAAAGGTATTTCTTCCTCTCCTTAAAGGCAGTTAAAATAATAATTTCAATGTTGTCCAGAAATTGGTTGTACCCCTCACATAAAAACTTTAGGTGTGGTGGACACTTACAGTTTGAGTAACTTTTCAGCATGGAATATACAAAGTTTGAATTGGCATCGTTTATTTATTCTGCAGAAACTGATGTGCAACCTGGTCATGTCTGAAAGTTTCACCACAGCAATTCTCACCCAGTAAATGTATAATTACGTCAATTACAGGCTCCTTTTTCTTGGAAGTTTTTAAACTTTGGCACATCAGAAACAGCAATAAACCAGCAGACAGAATCCAGCTTTTCATTGCTGCCAATTTTCAAGTCTTTTTTTGAAAATACCCCTGAAAGAGTGACACTCAGTATTTAATGGTTACAACTTTCATATTTTTATCAATGGACTCGGCGCTCTGGAGCATCAAACTGTTTACTATGGGCATAGTTTAAATTCATGTTATTTTTTAGTTGCTGTATGATCTGAATTAATTTAAAATATTTGGATATGCAAGTGAGCATATCAAAACTAAAATGAGTAACTCATCATCTCCTGGGATATACAGAGCTCATTTGACATAGGATTTTACTCACAAGTTCATCTGAATCTTCATATTAAAAAAATCTTCAGCTGTTTTGAAGTCTTTCTTGGTTTTCACCCATCACCAGTAGGCCAGTGGTGCAATACAGGCTTTCTAAAGCACATGGACAGGGACATAGCGATGATTTTTTGTTGCACTTGGTGCTCCCACTAGAAAGAAATTACCTAATAGAACTAGAATATGCATTTTAAAAGCATCTCCTGCAGCCTTGTTGCTCCACTGTTCCATGTGTGTGCACATCAATAGGCGCAGATATGTATTTAATGCTTTTGCTGCTGCCAAAATATCGTTACTTCTGGAAAAATTCCTCCTCCTCCTGGCTCTTCTCAGTGCAAGGTGTTTGTTGTTTCAGTTGCACACTGAAATCCTCAGTGCAAGTGGGGAAATCGTTTCCCACCTCACACCATCCTCCCTGGAATGCCGTGGCCCGGAGCTGTGAGTGCCCACGGTGACAGGGACAGCGGCAGCACTGCTTTCACTGGTGCTGGGAGCAGCAGACTATGGATTTACCTGGGAATTTGGGAGGCTGATTCTGTGGGAAATACACTAACTATGTAAAGGGAGGCTTGGGTTCTTTTTGAACCTGTTCTGCAACCTATAATGAAAATAAAACCAGGAGACTGAGCACCCCTATAAGGCATTAGAATATGCAATCATAAATGACCTGAAATTTTACAAAGCATCTCTCTAGTCCAATTGTTGGTGCATAATCCCTTTCATTTTAATTAATTAATCATATTAACAAACCTATTCATGTCAGCGGGTATTTGTTCAGTGCAGCAATGAACCATTCAGTCATTAATCCTCTGAGGGAAAGATTCTCCAAATAAGTTTGAGAAATCCTCACATAACCACTGCTTTAAACCCAGGAGCTTCTTTTGCATATTCTGGAACAGATTGTTTCCAGATCCCAATGAAAGTATCCTGGCACTAGTTTTTCTAAGCTGCTCTCAAAATTGATTTATTCCAGTTGAGTTTATTTCACAGTCAGACTCATTCTTGTGTTCTGAGTTGTGGTTTGTGTCATGGTATTTGTTTTTTCTTTCCCAAAGACAAGCTGAGTGGGTTTAAATATATCCTAACTTGGTTATTTTTAAAGGAGTTAACAGCAAAAGGTTAGGTTTATCAGATAATCAATACCATAAAGTTGATATTACTTGCAGCGTTTCCTAGGCCAGAACATGAAAGGAACATGAAAGTAAATAATGGAATAGAAATTTGAATATATTCTGTCTTTCTACAAAAAAGAAGGTTCCTGTACACTTAGCAGATTCGCTTTTATAGAAGCCATTATAATTCAGGTAACAGAAGTATCATTTTAACCTTTTGTTAACCATTCCAAACTTTGAATTCTGGAATTACAGAAAGTTTATCAAACAAAAAGCAAACAAAGAAAGGAAAAGGCAAAACTCCTGGATATTTTAAAATAGTGTTCCTTCCCCCATTACTTGGCCTTTCTGTAAATCATTTTAACATTGTGAGGATATTTTTTTAGGGCTTTAGGACAATTTAACTATTTTGGGAACCCTTGATAGGTTCCTCAGAGACGTCTGAGGGGTTGCTGGTGAGTTCCACCCCAGTCTGGGTTTCTCAGGAGTCAGACACCCTTGGAAAGGACATTTGGGAGTAAATGGACTTTTCCTTTTGTTTTTAGCCGTTTGTTATTTATGACATGAACTCTTTAATGATGGGAGAAGACCAGATCAAGTGCAAGCACGTGTCCCCCCTGCAGGAGGAGAACAAGGAGGTGGCCATCCGCATTTTCCAGCGCTGCCAGTTCCGCTCCGTGGAGGCCGTGCAGGAGATCACGGAATTCGCCAAGAACATTCCAGGCTTTGTCAATCTTGACCTGAACGATCAAGTAACTCTGCTGAAATACGGGGTCCATGAGATCATATATACTCTGCTGGCTTCTCTGATGAATAAAGATGGGGTTCTTATATCTGATGGACAAGGATTCATGACACGGGAGTTCCTGAAGAGCCTGAGAAAACCTTTTTGTGACTTTATGGAGCCCAAGTTTGAGTTTGCTGTGAAGTTCAATGCACTGGAATTAGATGACAGTGACCTGGCAATATTTATAGCTGTCATTATCCTAAGTGGAGGTAAGTGCCATCTTATTTATATGAGATTTTATGGGATGGAATTGACACTTTTAACTCCTGTCCAAACAGCCACATGCTCAGCACTGCAGGGTGGGAGTGAGTGCATTTACACAGAGGTTTTTTAGTCATTTTCAAATTTCTTTTTGTTGTTTGCCCTTTATTCGGTTTCAGACAGAAACTGAAAATGGAAACGACCCGATATTAGTGATGGAGCTCGACATGCCTGCTGAGTCATCAGTTCATCTAGGTAGAAAACAAAATCAGGGCTCTCTTCTGCAAAACAGGAAGGGTGGAATTTCACTGGCAAGAGCTAAAATTCTGCATGAGATTTTTTTAAACCTGCAATTAGGCTGTGTGGCTTGTTAATCGAACACAAACAGCTTTGACTCCAGAACAATTCCAGAGCATAGGGGGTACTTGGCTTGCAGGGTCGTTGTGGTGCTTTTCATTGTTCTTTCATTCGTGCAGGGTTTGGTTTGTCTTTAAAAGGAGAAGGAAAATTAATTTTCTCAGGGAAATGATGCTCTGCTAATGCCTGGGCAAAACAGGCGTTGTGTGTGTGGTCAGCTGTCCTCAGCTGCTCTGCTTGTGTCACCTTCACACAGGGTGTCAGTCCAGGTTCCAGACTGCACACATCCAACACTTCTCTGCAAAAACACTGCATTTCAGCTTTTCTGCAGGCAGGCAGCGTGTTCTCTGTTCCTGAGGTGAGGTCACTGCTCTGTTCTGTGAATTGCTGATGGCCACCAGGATTTTGTTCACTTAGACACCTTCAGATCCATTCCAGGCACACTGGAGCTCTGTTGCTTTGGCCAACGCTCCCAAGGCAGTGATGTTGCACAAATAAAATCTTGCCCTACTGATCTGTGTGTATTTTGGCCCAACATGGGCCTGCACATATCCGTGGCAGGAATGTGCTGAATGCTCTGGATTCGGCTCCTCCGCAGAGCCGAGTGTTTTGTTATTAAATTACATTTCAGCAATCAAACACAACCACATGCTATTGTTCCAAAAACAGCCCAGCTGCTGGGAGGGCACTGCCAGGTATAGCTGCATTGAAAACCACCTCCAGTTCCTCCTGGCACCCTGTTTCATTCAGGAAAAATGGGGCATCACAATGTGGTTTATCCCACTAATTCTGCTTGCAACAAGAACTGCTCCCAGAAATTTCCTTGGACACCGTGATCCCTGAGGACTCTGCATTTATTCAGGAAGGAAACACCTTGCTGATGGATATTTTTTGATGGGAGAGGAGAAATTGTACAAGCCCATCAGGGCACTGCACAAAACATGCCACTATTTTGCATTTTTTAGTATAAAGAAATGTGACAGATACGGAGAAAGCCTCTCAAAATTCAGTCCTAACTGCAAAAAGGGAACTTGCATTCTGCAAAGCCCTGTCCTCAGCAGTGTTCGGTTTCCACTAGAGGAAATAGGAATGATGTCACCAGTCTCACATTTTAGATTGCAGGAGGACAGTGATTCACATACAATAATTAACTGTGTTGAACCAGATTTATCAGCATGTCCCTTTTTTTTTCAAGAATAATTTGTCAACAGACATCCGTAAAGAATTAAGAAATTTTAGTCAAATAACTGTGCAGCAAAACTCTGAAGCAAATCTGTAGAGATATACAAATCCATATAAATGTAAATCAGTCCTTTCTAGGAAGATCATTTAATTTCTTGATAACAAAGATCTCCCTGTCTTTTTTCAGAATTTTTTTTTCGAAAACCCTGATAGCTACTTGAAAAAAAATGAGTTTATGTTTTGAAAACAATTAAGCTTTGTTGCCAGTTAGAGACAGCTTTTATCATGGAATTTACAGCCAGATATGGTATCTGTTGAACTGGATGCATTCTGTGGGACTAAAATGTCTTCTGTGCCATAAATCTGAGTCCTATTTCTTGGCTGTCTCAGGTGTTTCTGTAAGAGCCATACCCTTGCAAAACTGTGTTTCTGTGAGAACTATTTGAATATAGCAGGGTGATTTCACTGAGAACAGGATTTCAAAACCACAGCACCTCGAGGACTTGGCTTGCTGCAGGGATCCTGCAGCGCTTAAATCCCTTCACGAAATACTGGGCACAAATATCTTTAACAGAAAACCAGTTTGTGAAACCCAAAAAGATCCCAGCCAGGGGCTCGGATTGTCAATTGTTCTGTCATTACCGAGTGAAATTATGCTAATTCTGCTGGCTCCAGGGGGCTGGCTCTTGTGCAGCTCTACACGGAAGAGGAGAAGGGAAAGGGAGAGAGAATTCCAGATGGAACATTACACGTAGAAAGCTTTTCATTGGGACGTGTTTGGAATTTGCCACAAATCCTGTAAAACTGTTCAGCCTTTTGATAACCAAACAGCTGCTTTTGCTTGTTATCTGAAAAGGCAAAAAGCCCAAATCACAGCAGTGAGAAGCTGACAAATTAACTGTAACAGCAACAGATGGAAAGCACTCCCACTGCCACAGTTGCTTTTACTGTTCCTGAGCTGCTCAGTGCAGCCTCTCTCTGTCTCAACGGTTCCAAATGTTTCTCTGAACCCATTTCTGAAGAGCTGCTGTGACTGCTGCTGCTGTAAAACAATGTAAATGGCAAACAAAGTCTTGTATCCTGATTTTGATGCTGATGAGACAGGGAGACTGTGTGTGAGCATAGGATATCACCTGGTTTGTACAACAGAAATGCTCTTTGCCATCAGCAGCAACACCAAACTCTCATTACAGCATCCTTCTGGTCGTGGTAACTTTGAAAGACACACTTGGGTGAAATGAGATTTGGAAAGCTTTTTTTGGGAAATTTTCTTCCTCTGTGCCACTGAGACACATCCTCAGTCAGTACTGAGTGCTCTGCTGCACCTGATAAAGAACTGAGGCATCTTTAAAAACACCACACACGCCTGAGCTGCAAATGAACTCTGTCACAAGGAGGTTTAAGGAGAACAAGTTGGATGTCTCTGTTTGGGCAGGGAAGATAACACTCCAAGCCTTGCTGGGACAATCCACATTTATGAACTGAGCAAACTCACTCCAGCAGGTTGTTGTCAAGCAGAGGAAAAGCTCAAAAGGGAATTTGGTAGCATGGATGGACTCGAAGTTTTGTGTGTTATCTTCTGCAGGGTTGGATACAGGGATGTTTGGATGCAGCAGTGCTTGGGGCAGGGTGTCCCTGTAAAGACCCACACCTGCAGTCAAACTGCTATTTAAACTCAGAGATGTTTCTAAAGTCACATTTGCTGTTTTCTGTGGGGGTTTTTTACCCTAAATTTTAAGCCACGAGTCCCTGCTCCTGGTTGAAACACTGCATTCCATAATTTTGCTGCATTCTGAGACCAGCAAAATTTGAAGTTTTATCGTTTAGTATTACCAAGAAGTAATTCCTGTGTCACTGCCTCACAAATCCTGCACTTTCTTAGAACAAAGAAATGCTTGGTAATCAGAGCAAGAACTGCAGATCATCACTGCAGGCGTTGAACCAAAATCCTGGTGACTACAATACATGTGACAGGCTCAGAAGACAAACCTCAAACTGCTGAGTCACATCTGCCTCAGCAAAAGAAAAAAGAAGTAATCGTGTGTTCACTCTGCCAGATCTTTGCCTGTTTTTTCATACTGAAATTTCAGAATGTGCATTTAAATGTAAAACCCTTAGTCAGAGCTGTTAAAATGTAAAGACTTGCAGGTGGCAATTTCATACGTGAGGAGCAGGTAAAACAGATTGTAATTATTGTCATTAACATGAAAGAGGCATCCAAACAAGTAAGTAAAGAAACAAATAACGTGTTTTCCTCTGAGACAGTATGGAATATCAATTTACACAAAGTGGTACTGCTGGCAGTCTTTTGGGGTTATTGGCCTTTCCCAGTTATTGTGAACATTTTCTGACTTAGGAGAGTTTCCTGCAGAGTTTTCAAACCAAATGAAATAGGATAATGAATGAAAACATAAAGAAAATGGGAATAAAGACACCTAATAAACAAAAGGGAACCGTGGTGCTCTCCTGGCATAGCCCTCGTGGTTAAAGGGCAGGCTGGAAATAGCAAAGGGAAAAGCCAAACTTCAAACAACAGTCTGGTGTGTCAGAGAGGATTAAAAGCAGTGTCCAAATCATTTTTAGTCCTTTTTTCTGCAAGGCACATCCCCCTGCAGCCCCTTACTGCACAAAAGACACCTTTTGGTACAAAACCAAATTGTCTGGAGCATATATATCTAAGAGCTTTTTAACAGCTTGAAATTTACCATAATGGCTGGATGTTTGAGCTTTTGCCTCTTCTTGCCTTTTTTTCCTGATTTAGATAAGTTTCTTGGAACAGAAACAGCATTTTCCTCTGTAAGAGGTTTTTACTGAGAAAGTATAGCAAGCTGTCAACACCCAAAAAAACACTGCCCATATCCTCAAGTTCTCATTCATGAAAAATCTCTCTTGCCTTCAATGGGAATTTTCCTTCCTCTTGAATTGGTTTATTTAAAAATAACCTCTCCTAGGCTTTTGTCAGAGTCATCTTTTCTGCCTCTGCTTCCACTGGGTCATTAGAAACCCATCAGACTGAGGTTTTCAAAGGGCTTTCAGGATTTTAGCCACTGCAGTCTCACTGAACTTCACTTGACCGTGGGCACCCAAATTCAGGGAGCTCCTGATAAATTCCAGACCCAGTGGAGTTTCCTCCTGGACTCCAAAGCTGCACTGGGGAGCACAGGATTTGAATTAGGATTTACTCCTGGAAATCTCACACCCCAAAAGATTCCCACCACAAAGGAGCAGGGGGCAAATGGAGATGAATCTCAGAGGAAATCAAGGCCACGTCTTTGTGCTTTCTGGTTTTTTCTGTCCCTGCTCACTGAGTCATGCCCAGCGAGCTCAGAGTTCAGCTGCAACACGCCAGGAGAATTTAAAGCTACCGCAGCCCCAAACCATTAACAGCTTTGAAGGGCTGAAATTTGGGAAGTTGCAAACAGAAGGCAACTCAGTTCTGCAGCACATGCAATGCATTCAGGTAATCTAGAAATAAATATCTAATGTTTATCAAAAATTCTTTAAGCACCTTCGAAAAATTGCTTGAAAATATTGCCAAAGGAAATGAATAAAAAGGAACCTTTGGTTTGGAGACAATTTTCTGCTTGCAGATGTTCACTCACAGGTTTTCTGAACCATTTTATGGGGTTATCAGTTGAATGGGATAAATGAGTGATGTCTGCAAGACAAGCATATTGACAAACAAATATCCAGGTTCAGATTCAAAATTACCATTATTCCTATCTTGGAAAAACTCTGCCCAAACCTCACCTCCTGGAGGACTGAGTATCCTTTCCTGGTCAGTGACCTTCGTTTCCATGGCTTGTGTATACTCATTTGTTTTCCTGCCAGCTTTGCCTTTTAGTTTACACTGCAGTTTTTTTCCCCATGAAGTAAGACCCCGGTGTATTTATAAAGAGCTTTGTTTTCTCTCAGCCTCTGTTGCAGTGTGCAGCACGAGTTGAGCTGAGCTAGTAGAACTCTATGCACAGAGAGGTTACCAAGATCACAGGAAATAACAGCTTATTTTTTAAGTTTTTAATAGAGATCAACCTCTTGTCCTTGCTGAAATGGAATTATTGCCTGAGGGAAGTGATTTAAGGCTTGCAGTAGGCACTGCTTTTTATTGATCAACTGATGAAATTAATTTCATAGCTACACAGCAATGTTATTTCAATTATTGACTCTTTTCGTGATGTATTACGATATTTGGGATGTGTTATCCAGTATCAAGTATTTTAGCAGTAACAAATTCATGGTGGTCACTGTCATATGTGAGGATTTAATAAAGTTAAGCAGCTTTCATTGCTGAGACATTCAACATTTCATTAACTGTCAGTGCTGAAGAATCAAATAATTTATTACCTCAAGTTAGGAAACAAAAGTTACAAATTCTGTTAATAATTTCAGCCACTTAAGGATGTGTTTGGGGACAGGCAGAACTAACAGAACAGCTATTACAACGAGGACAATAATGGCTAAAACAGAAAGATTTTGCTTCTTGCTGGAGAAGAAGCTGTGCCAAAGCTGCTGCTGGGCTCTGGCAGCTGCGGCAGCGCAGGGAGCTGGGCTGGAAACAGCCCCCAGCCTCCTCCAGACGGAGCAGAGCTCGTGGCACGAGCCCAGGAGAGGCATTTTCTGCACAAGCCACAGCTCCTGCTCTCCCCTGCCATCACTGGCTGTGCCTGAGCTGATGCAAAACTCTCCTGGAACTTCCCAATAGCAGCTGCAGCTTGGGCCTGGAGAAGAACTGAGCCAGTGATTTTTAAATCTCCCAGGTTAGTGTACGACTGCAGAAGTTGAGTTTATGCCTTTTTTTTTTTTTTAATTTTTAATAGCTTCAAATCCTCCTTAGCAAGAAAAGTTTTTAATGGCAGCAACTACATGCAAATCCATCAGATTGCATGTTGATTTTCCAAAGGTTACAGATTGTTTATCCCCCAGCTATCTCACTCTTTTCTTCCACACACACTCCCAGTTCACCGTGGAAAATCCACTGCAGTAGAGCACAAACCTGTTTGTGTATCTGCACCACTTGAGCTGTTTCCAAGCCTAGTCCTAAAGCTCCTTTGAGCAAGCCCCAGTGAAATCTTACAGACTACCTGCTTGTCAAACAGGTCCCAGGAAATGCCATCTCTAAGGGCTTCATTTGCTAAGAAATGTGTGAGAAATTAACGCCCGCTGTCTCCGTGTGCTCATAAACCTCCAACTCCCTTTCTTCCCAGACCGCCCGGGGTTGTTAAACGTGAAGCCCATCGAAGACATCCAGGACAACCTGCTGCAAGCCCTGGAGCTGCAGCTGAAGCTGAACCACCCCGAGTCGTCGCAGCTGTTTGCGAAGCTGCTGCAGAAAATGACGGACCTCAGGCAGATCGTCACGGAGCACGTGCAGCTCCTGCAGGTCATCAAGAAAACCGAGACGGACATGAGCCTCCATCCACTCCTACAGGAGATCTACAAGGACTTGTATTAATGGGCAGAGCTGACTTAATCCCCTGCCATAATGTATGTTCTTCAGATTGCACTATTTCTTGGAGGGAAAACTTTGTGTACCTAAGAAATTACTGTGAAACAGCATTTAAAAAGAGAGAGCTTAGTATAGTAGATCTATTTTATGCATATTGTTTATAAAGACACATTTACAATTTACTTTTAATATTAAAAATATCTATATCATGAAATTGTTGGCAGTATTTTCAGAATTAATTTTTTAACTATGTTATTTCTTAAAATTGCTTGTCCAAGTATGATCGATGCTTCACTCAAGCATGCAGTTAAATTTCCAACTAAATAAAAACCTTTCTCCTTGAACATTTCCAGGGAAATGTTTGAAGTATTACGTTCGATTTTGTGCTCCCAAGGCAGCAGCAAAATAAAATTCAGTCACAGGTTAGTGTGACTTCCCAGGAGAGTTTCAAGGGCCAAAGGGAGAGGTGTCAGGTCTGACAACATTTGTGCCTTCCATAATGAGATTTGACACTGACTGAGCTCTGTAAAGGGGGCTTGGTGTAAGTTAAAATTAGGCCACTCATTTGTGTGGAACTGAAAAATCAGCTGCCATGTCAAGAATTAGTTACGGGAAGAACATGCACTGCTCAGCACTCTTAGGAGACAAAGTCGTCTTGATTCCTCTGCTCGTGCAAGTCCGAGGCAGGTGGAGCACAGCTCCTCCAATTCCATCCCACAGCAGCCAGAGCTGAGCTGGAAGAGGTTGGTAAAAAACCTCTTGGCCTGAGACCTTCCCAGTTTATCTGATGAGCAATCATTGAACAACAGAGTCAAAATATGGAACATTGAAATGGCGCGACAAATTAACTCCTGAACAAAAGCAAGGGTTGGGTTAATTCTTGAAAAGATAAAGCTGGGGTGGACACCCTGCACCCTTAGAGTCTGACTTGAGCTCTCGATGTTCATGCCCAGGATGCTGGGGGATGTTCCCTGCTGTTGAGGCCGTTGGTTTTCTTGCATGTGTTGCCCTGTAATGTCACCTAAGAGTTCCACAGGGAGCAGAGCACAGCAGAGTGAACAAGTTCAACAGAAGATAAATTTCCTAACACTGTCACTTTTGGGGTGTTCTTGGTACTGAGGTGAGAGGCCCTCGGATTCACGTTTCACACGCCCACATTTGATAATCTGTGAATGTGACCCCTGACAAAGTCAAGCAGGGGGAGCCCACACGGGTGGAACAGAAGAGGGAATACTGCAGGAAAAAGCCACCATTTGTAATTTATATATTAAAATAAAGACAGGTCCCCAATACCCTTGGTTTCCTCTCCATATTCATATTTGATTTATGTAGCAAAAAATGTGCCTTAAAGTGAGACCAGTGGAGTGGTGAGACCCAAGTGGACAACGAGGTGGTGTAGGTGTGAGCAGGATCTTCAGGGAGTACAAATTGGCTTCACTCCTAATGTACACCTTGAAACTCTTTAAGTCAAGGCAAATTATGCAATAAAGAAGCTGAGACAGGTAAATATTAAAATTAATCCTCATGCCTTCTACACCTGGAAACGTTTCCTACTGCTTGTTTCAGGTAACCTCTGGGCCTCAGGGCAGCAGTGAGCGTTATTCCCACCAGGAAGTTTGGGGAATTGGATCATTCAGCCTGCAGGGTGCAAGCCCACAGGTGGAATTGCACTGAGATGAAGTCACTGCGAGGCTGAGGAGAACAGCTTTGATCCTGGCAGGCTTGCAGTGAGATCATTTCAGGTAGCTCAGAAATGATGGCCCTGGAGCAAACACAACGTTGCAGCTGATGCTCAGCATTGAGTGTTTGCTGCACATTTCAGGTTGTTCCAGCTGAGCACGGCACTGGCAGGAATTACTGCACACTTTTGTGGCTGCTACAATGTGAAAGAAAATATTCTCTCTCTGGTTTAAGTTGTTTTCCACTGTTCATTTGAGGAGTTCCCATCCATCCCTTAGTGGGGGAATTATGCAGAGCTCATCCCCTCCCGCAGAGGACGGATCAGAGATGAGCTGGCACTGAGAGGGACCCCAGCTCCAACGCTGAATTCCTGTAACAGCAACACACAGCAAGAACCATTAATCTGAGCCTGCATTTCGCAGACAATCCAATTTCCCACTGGCTTCTGCAGAAATGGAAGCCCAGAAGTGGTTTCAAATAAAGAGGAATTCTAGGGCATGTCCTTACAGAAGTAATATTCAAAATTATTTGAAAATAAGTGGCAGAGATGCTCTGACAGGGAAATTGAGTCCAGCACTTTGCTAAAGCACTGAAAACGATCTGTGTAACCCAGCAGCACATTAACCAAAGAGCTGAATTCCACTCCTGCAAGGGCAATAGTTTTGACACTGTCCATTCAAAAGTGTCTAAGCCACTCAGTCCAACAATCCCTACATTTTGAGAGTGGTAATGTAATCATAATCACAACAGCCTAAGGATAGAAAAGAACAGAGTTTTGCAGGAATGGGTGTTATCCTTCATGAGGACGAAGGGAATGAGTGCCCCAAAGCCTACACTTTTCTTTCCTGTATCAGCTGCTCCAATAAAATATTTTGTTCTCCCTACACCCTGTCTTCTCTCACATATTGATAGTTATTCACCATGTTTTCCTCAAGCCATGCAAAGTGTTCATTGTGAGTTACTGATCACTGAGATGTTCTGATTCTAAGAGGTTACATCATGGTTCAGAAGTTTTGCCTGAAATACTTTTCTACAAGAATAGGTCTTAAGGGAAAAATGTTCATTTAATGGACAATTGCTATGTACTAATTTAGAACAAATGACTGTTATGAGGATATGAAAACGTTTTCTCAAAAAATAGCATTTTCTCTTGTGAATTATATTCAGAATTTTGATCTAATTGTAAATACTTTCTGTTTCTATGGGACTTTATTTATTAAAAACAAAAACTTGCTAATGGGAGCTCATAAGTAGGTTGTAATACTTTCAGACTCTCTAGAGTTTTGGGTAGAATGGGCTACGCCACAAATGAACAATTTGGGTTTTGATCTTCAGTGCTACTAAAAACATTTAACAACTCGAAAATAGGAGCAGTCAGCTGGTACATGCCTGCCTTTGAAGAGCTTCATGTGGCTGGTGCTGTGCTGTTCCTCAGTCATCTGTGCACTACATCATAAAACATCCTCGGGGCTGATGTGGGATACTGGAGATTCCCACAGGCTTTGAAACTTCTGGGCTGTTCTTCTGGCTTGTATTTCACACTGATCTGCTTTTTCTGTAGTAAAACTGGAGGCAAACTGAGTCCAGAGAAAGTCGTTTGGTGTCCCTGCCCACATCCAGCCCGTCCCCCTCGCCATGTCAGGCACCAGAACACTCCTTGTAGGAGCCCAAAGGTCCCTGTTTAACGGGGAAAATTACCTCCTTCAGACACCTTTGGTGACCATTCCTCCAGCAAATGTTGCTGTGAGGGCCTGGACTGAAAACTGAGAGGAGACAGAAACATTTCCAGCATCCCCATTGCTATGGCAAAGCAGCCGAGCCCATTTCGATCACGGTTTCCGTAACAGCGAGGAAACCCCTGTGTCCCCCTGGTGAGGGTAATTAACCACCTCAGCACTCCCTGGCAGAACCTTCTCCCACCACAGCCAGCCCTCAGCACTCTGAAACACTGGAGAATGGAAAACGGGCTTCCCAAGGGCTGCTGTCCCAACTGTGAGACCGAGCCCCTTCCCTCGGGACACACACCGCGGGTTCCAAGCAGTCTGGCTACGGAGAAGCCCTGGGGGATCAGGATTTAATGTTTGATTTGCAACTGTAAACTCTGGCTTGAAGTTGAGTACGTTTTAATGGGACTTTTTTCCTTTTAAATAAGAGGTCTTAAGTGGATGTAACATCAACTCTGTAAACACAAGCAATACAAAGCTGCAGCTAGGGATTTATAGAAGGAGGAAAACAAAACTGAGGGGGAACAATCCCAGCAAAGACCTCCTGGATCCGCAGCTCAGTCACACACCATCAAAAAGTTCTGGTTTTCATTCAAAAATTGAAATTTTGGACTGGAAAAAATTACGTGTCTCATCATAAATCCCATTCCAACTGCCTTCTCTGAAAATCAGTGGTCGAAAATCAGCTGCACAGGGGTGTATCCATCTCCACAGGTACAGGAAATGCACTTCCATTCTTCTCAGCACTACCTAGCCCTGGAAATGATGACTGTAGGAAAAACAACTTCTGAACTTCTGGATTTTCATAGTGTTATGCTGGGTATGGAGAGGAAATTAGGCAGCACATCTTCCCTGGCTGGAAGTGAGCGCTCAGGAGGCAACGACTGACCCAACAAAGGAAGAAAGGAGGAAATGATTCCACAGCTTCGGCTGCAATGTGGCAGTGTTATAAATGTGTGTGTGCACATAAACTTAGAGAACACCAGTTATGGTGCAGCCCTCAGCCTGAAAGCACTGCTGGGAACCTGTGGGGCAGCTCCAGACAGTAAAAACGGGCTGTGTTTGTTCCCTTTCAGCCACACGCTCTGAGAGCTGCCTCAGGATAGAGACCCCTCGTTTTCAGTGCAGAAAGACTCTTCAGAGAGAAGCATTTTTGCTTCTGACCCACCTGCTCTGCCCTCTGCCCCATGAGCCCTCTTTTGGCACCCCTCTGCTTGCAGGACTCCCCACTCCAGCTGGGATTCTCCCCGAGTGTGAGCTGACACAGCAAGTGCCGGTGTGGAGCCGGAGGGGGTGTGAGCAGCTCGGGGTGTGGGGATGGAATAGAAGGAAACCCAGCAAGCAAAGCTCACCAGGAACAGCTGACCTGGAGAGATCTCTTTGATCAGTCCCTGACATGACCCTGTTATCACACAGAGACCCAAATCCTTGGGTTGGGATCTGGAACCCAAAGCTTGCCCTTGCTACAGGAGCCACCTCCTTCACTCTGCTGGGATTTTTCAGATTTTTCAGCTCTCACACGGGGAGAGTCCCAGAGACACAGCTTCACTGTGGCTGCTCCTTCATCAGCTGGCAAACCCTCCCTGCTGGAGTGTCCCAGCCTCTGGACCTCCCTGTTCTGTGTAAGAGCTGAACACTTCCAAGGATATCGACCCTTCTTCCCAACAAGCACAGTGTGGAATCTTGGAAAAGTATCCTGATTGCACTTGTTTGTACGCAAGGCACCTACAGCTCCCAAACCAGACCAGATCCTGCTGAACTGGGCCTTGCAGACCCCAGAGCTGCCCAAGGAGCTCCCACACCAGGGCAAGGCAAAGGGAGGGAGCAGGAAGGGAATTTGATGCTGTCCTGTTCAGGATCCACAGATGGGATCTTACAGGATTTTACCTTTGTTTTTGTAAGATCCAAATGCCTCGTGGACTTGGTGTTTGCAAGAAGTTTTAATGTAACAAAGCCAGTAAACAGCACCTATAAATTTATGAGCTCCCAAAACAGGAAAGGTTTGTTCAATTCACAGTCTCTTTCACTACATCTCTCTATTGCTTAATGTGAAAATATTGAAGTATTGCAAGTCTGTAGCTTGGCTAGATCAAGGCATTCTCTGGGCAAGTCTTGCTCTGGGCAAGCGTTAGTCAAGGCAGTAACTCTCAGATTTTTGGGGTTAAATGCTTCAGAGCTTCTTTTAAATGTGACATTAATTTGCTTCGATAGATTTTCACAAATGGCTGAGATCAGTTCCCAACTCTCAAACGGGACGAGTTTCTAATTAGGGTTTTGCTAACTGAACGTGGCTCTCAGCCCTGCTTTAGGAAAGGGTAAAGCCAAAAAAGAGCTTTAGGTGCAAGTGAAAATAGCCCTTCTATTGAGACACACACTGGTTAAGGGCTTTCTTTTTAATTATTAAGCTTCCTTATTGTGTTGGAAATGGGGAGCATTTTCACAACAGCGTTGGCCAAGAGGAATATCCATTGCTCATTATGTTATACACTGTTACCCAACGAGGTTTTTTTAGTTCAGTGGAGACAGCGAGGGAAAAGTGAACTCTCCAGAGGCAGGGGAGGGAAGGAGGAACACGCAGCACCATTGGTTCTCACACTGGGAAGAGCTGGCAGTGCAGGAGGAGATCTTGTCCTGCTTGCTGCAATGATGATTAAAGCATTCTGTTGTGTCAGCATATCCTCGGTTTGTTAGTGCTAACTCTCAGCTGGCCATATCCTGCCAGATTTGCAGGCAAGGCCTGCCAAGCCATCTCAACAAAAATGTAGCTTTAAATATTATAAATGATGCTGCATTTTGCTGTGGAAATGTTTCCTGAAAAGGCTGTTCCAAAACATCCTTTATTGTTGGGGGAGGGGAGTAAAAGGGGCCTGGGAGAGGGAGGAGGGAGGAAAAACAGCTACTTTTAATAGATTTTTTTTTTCTTTTGAGGCCGGAGATTCATTTCACATCATTCTGTAAGACCAAATGGATATTTTTTTCCCAGTGACTATAAAACATTACAGTAATAATTTTGTATGTAAGTTTTGGCAACTAAGCTGGAGTGGGAGGAAGGACAGAGGGCATCTGATTTTCTAAAGGATTGCAGCGAGGGATTTTGCAATTGATCCGTTAGTGAAACCTTCTTGGTGAACATCTGCTTGCTGGCCAGGGAGATCTATCTTCTTCCTGTTGGAATAAATGAGAAATCTCAGCAGAGCAAAGGAGGTGGCTCCTGCAGCAAGGGCAAGCTTTGGGTTCTAGACCTTAAAAAATGGATTTGGGTCTGCATTTGATAACAGGATCCTATCAGGAACTGACCCGTGAGATCTCTCTGAATCAGCTGTTCCTGGTGAACTTGGCTGGGTTTGCTTCTGTTCCTGCCCATGACACAGAACCCAAACCACGAGCACTGATCCACGAGTAGAACTCTGAGCCTTTGTCAGAGACACAAATTCAAAGCTGTTCACGTTCAAAACTCCAGCTGGGGTCCTTTTGCGCAGGGAAGTCCCTTTGGAAAGGACACAGACTCCCAAAATTCCATCACAGTTCAGCCTCAAGCCAGAATAAATGAATGATCAGAGTCCTGCAGTCACAAGTAGATTAGGATGTTCCACTCCAAAAGAATGGGCTTGTTGCTGTGTGTGGAATCCAGATTCTGCTACACTTGCTGTCTCTGAGCTGAACTTTAATCAAAAGATCTAGGAGCTCTTTAGCTGAATATTTCCCCAGCTGAATATGTCTTCTTCTACACTTCTTTTCTCTTTAGTTTTCACATTTTAATGTGAATGAATGTGATTCATTCTCGGCTGGCAGGAGAGGCAGAGTGATGTGCAGGTTCCTCTGCATCTGGGCTCTGCATGCACAGCTTGAGTACAAATATTTGATATCTGTAGTCTATGGATTTTTACAATAAAATGTAAACAGGGATAATAAAGCCATTTCCAAGGAAGTTTAAACTTCCAAGGTGCATTGCCTTTGCAAGATCAGTTTATGTAATAAAATTCCCTGAGTCCCCCTATCAGGCTTGCACTTGCAGTTCAGTGGAAAAAGACAATGAAAAATGACCATCAGAGACAGGTTTGCTCTCAATATTAAAAATAGAACATATTAAATGCTTAGTAAATTAATAGTCTTTTTTATTTTGCAGTTGTCGTTGAGAAAAATTGAAATGTAAGAAGGTGATGGAAATTTAACTGGGAGTTCTTCACCTTCTTTTCTGGGTGGACTCTCCAGTAAGGACTCATTGCTTTTCCCCCTGTAATTCCAAGGTGCAGAGTCTGCTTGCAAGTGTAGTTCAGACCTGGGAAAGTGTCCTTGGAGGCCATGGCATCACACCAAAGTGAAATTCCAGGGCATGAAGTCATGCTCAGAAATGGATTTTGAAAACATGACCAGGTTGCAAAGGTGGCTTGAAGGAGTGACTTGGACAGTCTGGGTGCTGAAGAGGGCACCTCTGGCACCCAGCAGTAAAAGTTCTGTATCACAAAGAGGGTTTTTTCTGATGTCAGCTATTTTGGGTTCTCCAAAGGCATCGTTTTTAAATTTGCTCTTTCTAGGAGACTGTGAGGTGTTCACCTGCCAGGCCCAGCTTGAGTGGTACCACAATAAATTGCCAGGAGTGGAAATTAAACAACTTAACACAAATATTATCACAGGGAGGGCTGGGTTGGAAGGGACCTGAAGGAACATCTCGTTCCAATTCCCCTGCCATGGGCAGGGATGTGTTGTGAGGGAGGAACCAGTGGGCTGTAAAGCACCCACTTGTGAATTTTATGGATAATCTCTCCTCTCTGTTTGCTCTTCACTTCCTTTGGTACACAATAAAGCTGTGCCCCTTCACCAGCACCCAGCCTGGCGTGCAATTCACCCAGAGTGTCACTGAAAACTGCCCAGAGCAAGGGAAGAGCCTCAAACCTGGGGTCAGGCCTAGGATGGGGAAGCCGCTCATGTTCAGAGCAAAATCCCGTTTGTGTTACAAGTGACACCCTCAGGTGCTCGTGGTCTGGGTTCTCTTCACTCTCAATCAGACAAAGTTTCCAGTAAGAAGTCTCTGAGCCAGGACCTGTGGGATTGGGCTCCATGGAACAATGTGAAAATGAGTTTCATGGCTCCCAAGTGTCACCACACTGTCAGAGGGAGGGGTTTGGGTGCCCAAAGCGAGCAGGATTCGATCCTAAATGGAACACTGGGGATCCCTGTCCCAAACATGCAGGAGGGATGTCTGGAGAACAGTAAATGCAAAGTAATTTGAAGAATAAATCAGGCATTAAAAATAATGAAAAGGAATTGTCATGAGCAGGGTGTGAATCGGGCTCAAGCCCCACTGAATTCCAGTGGCTGAGAAATTTCTTTCTGTACAGCCCAAATCCTCAAAATTCCCCTTGCAGGAACTTTGTTATTGAGCCGTGGGCATCACTAAAGCGAGAGGCAGAGAGGAGCTGTTGCTGTCCCGAGGTGTCTGCCTGCTCTGCCTGGCTCTCCTCCCTCCCTGGAGCTTTCCCTGCTCAGGGATTGGAGCCAGGGCAAGGCAGGGCCAGCCCGTGGCTCCTGCTGCACCCCAGATCCTTCCCATTGTCCCCAGTTCCTGTCCTCGCGTCCGGCCCGTGCCCTCGCTGGCCGTGAGTGCCTGTCCTGCTCAGAGTTATGGCACTTTGGGTGGCAGCCAAGGGGCTGAGGATACGAGTTAGAATAGCATTTCCTTCCCCCCAGCCCATTGTGCCAGGGCAGGGGAGCTGTGCAGCCCCAGCTGCCCTCTCCAGCCATCCTGAGGTCAGCAGCAACCTCGGGAAGGAGCATCTTGGCAGCTCCACAAGGAGCAAAGCTTCCCCAGCAGCTCTGGGTGGGAGGGAGCTGGGGACTCACAGGCACTTTCCCTGCTGAGTGTGGAAACAGGAGAACCCTCCTGCAAAAGCACATCCCAGTGCAAGCCTCACAATGAGGCTTTGGTCTGCACTGGGGCAAAAATGAGACAGTTCAGAACTGCCCTGGCTGCATCGAGAAAAGCCCTTGTGAAGCTCAGACTCTTCTCTTGGCCTGCAGTACTGGAATTCAGTGTCCCTCACTCCAGCAGGTATCCTGGCCTGTGCAGGCNCCTGGCCTGTGGGGGTATTTTTTTTTTTTTTTTTTTTTTTTTTTTTTTTTTTGATGGAGCCCTTGCTTTTTGCACAAATGAACAGAAAAAGTCACAGTGCTCATCTGGAGGGCAGTGCAGGGCCTTGAAATCCTCATCCCTCACCCTGCAGGTTTCACTCATTGGCCTCTCCTGTTTGGCATTCCCAAGGCCTGGTACCCAGAGGTGCTGAGCAAAAAGCAGCTGGACTCTGCACACCAAAATACAGATTTCAGAGCCCCACGTTAGGCCCTGGTTTGGAAATGTTTGTGCAACTCACACAGCGAGGCAGTGGAGGGGCAGCAGCGTGTCCAGGAGACACAACAAACATGCTCCTTTGTATTCTAAACAAGCCTTCCAAAGGAGGAGATGGAGCTGTTGCCCAATCTGTCAGGGTGTTTGTTGCTTGTTATTTGTTTTTTAAAAATTTTTTTTAAGACATTCCAAAGTGCCCTACAGATTTTTGGAGAAACGTCTTGTGCACATTTCGTTTTATTTTTTTTTCAGTAAAATGACAGCAACAAAACGAATGAGTCCCATGCTGCAGATCAGACAATGTTTCTTAACAGGGTTTCAAAGCCTGTTGTTACACAAATACAATTCCTGCTGCCAAGAGCATGCTGATATATTCTTGGCATGCCTGGTGAGCCTTAAATCACAGACAGTGGGTACATGCTGCCTGACAGCCAGAGGAGCAGAACTCCACTTTGATAGGTGCAGGGTAAAGAACTTTCTGTTCCAAACGAAGCCTGTCCCACTCTGCTCAGACACACAAAACCCCCAGCTCAGGAGCTCGTTTGCGTGTCAGGACTGCAGGGCACAAGGAGGTTGTCATGTGATTCTATCTCCTGATTTTCTTAGAAGTTGCCCCAGCTGCGTTTTAATGCTGCTGCTGCCATTGGAAAGGAGCAATTGCTCAATGGGTTAAGAACCCAACGTGTTTTATTGGGCATTTTAATATCGCTTCCACAGGTGCTTTGCAGAGATAACATCTCAGCCTCCCAGCTGCACCTTCACCAAAGGGAACTCCTTGTTCTGTGGCCGTTCTGAGCCCCTGGGTTTGCAGCCCACCCAGAGGAGAGGGGCAGTTCAGGACTGGTCTCCCAGCAAATTGCTCCAAGTGCTTTGCAACAATCAGTGCCAGCTTCATTCCTTTGGCTGCTGGGGAGGCTGGAGCAGCGGGGATCAGCCCCAGGTCACCCAACAGCCTCCATCCCCCTCTGACAGGATCTTCTCCAGGATACTGGAAAATCTTCCTTTTTCTGAGGAGAAATCCATTATAAATCACCTCCAGAAATAATTTAACTTGCAAACAAGACAGCCAACCCAGGACTGCTCCTTTAAAATTCCATTTCCCTGGCTGTGTGTTCCCTTGGAGGTGGGCAACTCTTGGGGATTTTTAGGGGTTTTTTCTCTGTTTTTTCCCCTCCTGGTAGTTTTGAGTGTTACTTTCTCAGGTGCTGTAGAAGACCAGGGGTGCCTGGATAACACATGAAGAACCACTACCCTAAATCACCTGAGATCAGTGTCACTGTTAATAGTCAATAAATCAAAACAAATCTCTCTGGTGATGTGTCCTGTAAGCAATGTAAAGCCCCCAGTTTCTGGGCTGGGACACGTCACTGCAGCTTTTTCCACCCTGGCTCTAAAATCAAACATTTCCCTTCTGTTTGTGCAGGTCCAGGGTGGGAAATATCCCGTGGTGTTCCAGTATTAAAGCAGAAAACAACATCTTGCAAGAGGTGTTAAAGGAGATGAGAAACGATTCTCTACATTGAAACAAACAAAAAGATAAAAATCCCAGTACTGCCAAGGGAAGATGAGGAAGTAACAGGAGAATAAAGATTAATTGTTCAACAGTTTCTTCACTGAAGTCTTCACAGCAAAAGTTAACTCCCACCAGACGCTCAGAAAAATTAAAATTAGCAACAAGTTGGAGTACAGAGAGGAGGAAGAGAATAGGTTAAATATGTTCAGCTGGGTTAGATACATTCAAGTGAGCAAGGAAATTTACCCTGGAGTATTTAAGGAAATAGCTAAAACAATCTGAACCATTAAATTATTATCTTTAAGAACTCATGGATCACGGAAAAGTGAGGCCTCAGAGGACCCAGGAAGGAAAAAATTTTCTCTTCTGTACTTTCTTAAGAAAGGACCAAGAGCATTACAGGTTAGTCCAGCTTCAAATAGCTAATTAATCACTGATTTGTTCAACTCTCCCTCTTAGGATATCCAGCCAATAGCAACATAACAAGGATTTTTTTGTCAAGACTAAAATCATGCCACGTTAATTTAATTGAATTTCCTTTTATGACAGAATAATTGACCTTGTGAGTAAGGGGGAAGCAGTACATGTAACATTCCTGTAAACAAGCTGGGGAGGCATTGAAAGCTGAAACTATTGCAGGTGCAAAAGTGCATTAAAAATTGGTTTGGAATAGTTTATTTTTTTTTAATAGTTTGCTGTCAAACTGAGAAATCATCCCAGCTGGAGTGCACGAGGGTGTTTTGGGTGCTACTTGCTTAACGAATGGGATGCCAAAACACACAGTGCACCTAGAAATTCTAAATTCCACCAGAGACTTGAGCAGTCTGGAGCCAAGTTTTTGGTTCAGGCTGATCCTGAGGTATTGGGATAAATGCCTGGAGTCAGCACAACGAGGTTCAGCCACCAGAAAAGTGAAGTTTTACCCGTACAAGGCATCCCAAGGAGGGTAAGAGGAGGAGTGGAGGGAGCGGATCCCAGCGCACCGCAGAGCTCTGCTGGAGCCAGCGGGCACTCCTCGGTGCCCAGGACCTCGCCACCACTGCCCAGCCTCGCCCTGGCTGGGGTTTCGTGGCCTGCCAGCCCTCAGCCGCCTGGGAAGGAGATCTGGGGCACCCCCGGGGCAGAGCCGCTCGTTTCTCGGGCAGGACGGGGGTTTCTCCCCTCGGTGAGGGATGCCACCCCTCCTGCAGCAAACCAGCCCCTACCACCTCCGGCTGGGCTTTTCCTGGGAGCATTTCCCACCGCTGGCTGCAGGGCTGTGCCCACACCCAGGCTGTGCTTCGGGGCATTTTGAAACCCGGGGATCGCACGGATCTGCCTCTCCCTCTCACGGGCGGCTCCAGCCTCCCGTGCACAGCCCGCTGTTCCCACGAATTGCTGGAGACTGAGGACTTGATGTTCCCCAGTTCAAGAAAAAGCCTCAGGAAATTGCAAAAAGTCCTAAAAAGCCGCAGTTTGTTTTCATAACATTCTTTTCCTTTTAGAGAAGTAATTTTTTTTTTTTCCCCCTTAACATTCTCTCTGATATTTCAGGAGTTAATGGACACTGATGAGCTGAACACTGCAGATAAAAGGATGGCACAAGACACTGGAAAGGTATCCTGGCTAATTAGCAGGGCTTCGTTTACGTAGCAAAAAAGGACGTTTAAGTTACACCAAAGAGTCTCAGATTTCTTCTTTTCTGTCATCATCTGCTCCTGAATGAATTTCTAGGTTCCCTCCAGATCCTCTCCTCTAACTCTTTGACTATTTACAAAGCAAAAATGTGCATGTATGCCGTGGCTTGATTTCCTAATCCTTGATTTAAGTCTGTCCAAAAGCTGAGCATCCACTCAGCCTCGTTCCACAGCGGGGGAGCTCAGCCTGGCACCCATCTCCTGCAGGGATGGGTGCTCCAGGCTGGGTTTGCCCTGTTCCCTGCAGGTGCTGCTCCTTCTGCAGGCTCTGGATGGCAATTTTAGATGACTCAATAAAAATGAGACAAATCCCAGTCTCCACACTCCCGTGCCACCCCATATCTCCTTTCCAGTCGGATCCAGAAGCTTCTTTCTCTCATTTAATGTGTGAAAGGTTAAAGAAATCTGCTACTCTAACTAAATAATATCATCTATGCATGGAACCTAACACAGCTCATGGCATTAAGTCATTCTTCTCTCTTTCTTTTCCTTCTCACCTTCACATCCATGAGACTTGGAAAATAACCTTGAATCGGGCAAAGAAAACCTGAGGCACAAGAAATTTTGGGTCTGCCTGAAAAAAAGAAATCTAGAGTTTTGCTCCATTACACAACCCCTCCACTTGGTGGGATGGCATTTGCTTCTCCCCACACTGGGGTGGGGTTGCCAAGGTTTTTTCCAAGTCTTCAGGGTGCCCAAAGATTTTGTGGCACTGCAGACTTTGTCCCTGGCTCCTCCCATGACCTGGGCACAGCCTTGGTGGAAGAGCTGAGATGTGCTCGGTCCCACCCAGTGGGAGATCCTTGCAGGGGGATCTTTGCCATCCATTTGCCCTTCATGCACAACAAGACGGCAAAAGGGCTCCCAGCGTTTTCAGGAAACAAAACAACTGCAGGCTCTGTAAGTCTGAATTCAGAGCTCTCCCTGTGAATCCATCCCACCTGGGAATCAGAGAAGAGGATCACACTGGGTTTGTGATACAGGTGTGATCTGGTGGAAACATTTATCATAATATTCCAGAAAAATGGTTCGAGTTTGCCTTTCCAAAATGCTGCTCCAGCCTTCCCTGGGGGCCCGTTTCTGATTGCACTGTGCACATTACTGGGCCCTCTCCCAGAATTCTGGGTGCTTGGAACTGCCTGTTCCAGGTGACAGTTCCCCTCTCTGTTTCCAGCTGTTGCATTTATTATCAGAGGGCCAGCAACAATACATTAAATGCTTTCCTAATGTTTGTGTCTCTTAGGCAATTGCCTTTGCCATGGGGATAAGATGCAATCAGGGCTGGAAGGAACAGCAGTGCTTGCAAACCATGGGGGGCTGAGCTGGAAATCTTCACTGGGTGCATCCAGGAGCAGAAGGGGAAGGGTCCACAAGGCAGAACTTTCACTAAAGTGCGGTAGAATATTCAAATGTAGGAAATTGCTCCTTTAGCAGGAAATACAGAAAGCCAGTAGCAGGTGGAACTGGGCAGCAGGTACCACACCTTCAGCTGCTGCTGCTCCTGCAGCCTGTGCTGCTCTGCTGGTCCCTGTAAATGAGCTGGAGCTTTACTACTTTCAAAGAGAGAAATGTTTGTTCTATTTATTTATGTCCATGGTGTTCTCGTTAGCAAAGGGTTAAGCACTGAAACAAAGAGTGAATGTCCTCCCCACTGCCCCATGGCAGCAGGAGCTGCAAGTCCAGTGGGTTTCATCCAGGTGTGTCCTTAGTTTAGCTTACATGTGTTGGGATTTTTCCATCTCCCCGGCACCAGCATTGTCGGCCCCGGAGCTGCCAACAAAACCCCACCTGTGAGCCAACAAATGGACTGAGCGTGTGTTTGGTGTGTGGGGATGTGCAGGGCACAGCTCTGCTCAGAAAAAGCAGGAGATGGTGCAGCAGGACAGGCTGCACCTGGCGCTGCCCAGCAGAGTGGCACACGGAGCTCTGTGCCTTCGGCCCCAAATAAACCCCCAAGGGAAGAGGAAACTCCACAGGATGCTCTTCTCCAGCAGCCACTCTCTCAGATTCTCTACCCCAACTTCTGTTTTTCCCTTTCAGCCTGCCAGGAATAGCTCAAGACTCTCAGCTCCTGCCTTGGAACAGGAGAATGGATTGGAAGATCTCTGGTCCCCTTCCAGAACTTTTCTTCTCTTTCTCTGTTCTAGGTGTGGTGTTCAGGTCCTTCACCAGCCCCTCCACCCTGCTTTCCTTAAATGCTGACATGTACCCCTGATATCCCGAGTGGTTTTTGGTGCTTCTTTGAATTCCTGCCCTTCAGAGCTGAGAACAACTTGATTATTCATTTTACCTGGAGTAACAGTGGGCACCATGTTAAAAACAGCTTCAAATCCTTTATTTTACTGAGTTTTCCATGACATTTCTCACAGAAAATGAGGCAAACACACACTGGAGTAGTTTAGCAGAGGCTAAAGGTTTCAGCCTAGTAATCACCACAGATTTCCTTTGATTTAGATAATTGATTTCAAGCCTTAAGTGAAGAAAGAAAATAGAAACTATAAGAAAGAAATCATTCTTCTGACTCAGTGCTGCTGGAAATCTGTTCCTGAAGTAAACCAGGGAAATCGGTGTTTATCTGTTTTTCAGCACAGTTCTTTTCCCTGTTATCAGCTGCCTGAAAAATGTGTGCAATATCCTATAGCTGAAGGGAGCCTCCAATCCTCCCCCTCAGGTTTTGCAGTTGCTCCCAGAAAATATAATGATGTTTCATGATTGCTCCCACACTGCCTGGGGTCTGGTATGGAATGCACCGAGTCCAACACACCGTTGGCCACAGTGTAATAGAGACAAGCAGGTGGAAACATAAAATATGGTTTTAATTTCCTGCCATCCACTAACCTCTCACTGTACCCAGAGCAAAGAGGGGTTATAAATAAGATCTCGCTTTTTGTTTGTCACTTGATTGATGAAGTGTTTAACTAATTCTCACTACATGTATTTAAAACATATTTTTCCCTGCCACAGCGTGCTCTTGGATTTCTTCTCTGGGAGCTTGTGTTTACAGAGCTTTGCAAAGCCTGAAGTGCTGGGGCTGAGTTAGCAAAATTCCTTGGCTTGCGTGTGTCGGATTGGGCATATAGACAAAACAGAGGAGTGACAATCTGCAAGCAGAGTGCCACGGCCCCTGATAGCACTGCCAGACTGATAGCACTGCTGCCCTGCCAGGTGATAAAGAAATGACGGAATTAGCAGCCAGGGAACTTTGTGACTTGCAGGCTGTGCTGGTGGCTGGTTCTTGCTGCTCTTGGGGCATCCAGGGTGAGTAAATGTGTAACCACGGCAGGGGCAAACCCCGGTCCCGCAGTGGGTGACTGATTAACTGAGGAGCAGAAGCTCTGCTCAAGCACAGAGCAGAGTGAGCGGCTCTTTCCAGGGTTTTCATGGCACTGAGCAGCTCTGTTTGCTGAGCTCATGGTGCTGTGCCTGTCCTGAGAGAAGCAATGCAGAAATGGGCCTTGTCAAAAAACAAAACCAAATAAAAAACCCAAACAAAACCCCAAAACTCAAAGAACTCCAGTCTGGTGGTTGTTTCCAATGGGCTGTCACGCTCCTGTCACCTACGTGGCAAACACACCCTGACATCAGCAGTTCCATGGAAAACAAGGTGAGCCCTTGGAGCCAAGCCCTGCCTGGACCTTGCATCCCCATGGGAGCGTTTGTTTCATCCCTGCCCCACTGCTGGCCATTAACCCCGAGGAGATCACCTTTCCCAAACCCAGCTCAGACACTCCCACACTTTCATTCCACACAACAGATGTGTCAACTTCCCTCCTTGCTCGGGCCCTGTTTGGCAGCAGGATCTCAGTCCCACGTGTGGCTGCTGTAAAGAATCTCAACCCAATTGCTTTTTCGCTCTGCTCACAAGTGCAAGGTGCAGGCAGCTTCTCACAGGCACAACATTCCCTGTTCCCAGGCTGAGCAAGGACATACATTGTGTTGTCTCACTAAGCCAAACCCACGGGGGAGAATCGCTCTTAGGCTCAGAAAAAACCGAGTGAAACAGAAGCACTTTCAATAAAAATAAATGCTGTTTTTATTCCCCGCTAGAAAATTTCCTTCTCCTTGAAGGACAGAGTATTCTGTGACAAATGTTCTCATTCCTCTTTTATTTTTAATCCAAATTCCCAGCCGTGATTGGCCTCAGGTCACATGCTATTTGTGCTGCCTGAACATCCTCAGATGACGGCAGGAGTGGCTGTGGGTCGTGTTCTGACTGAGGCTGCTCCGCACACTCTGCCTGGGACTCAGAGCAGGACAGGCTCTGCAGGGCAGCAGCAGCTGCAGGGAGAGAATTCCCTGTGTGTGCTGAGAGGGGATTTGTGCTCATCCTTCCCCCACGCACGGGCCAGGGAGGATGGATGGGGCAGTGGCCGTGCCTGGCTGCTCGCAAGGGCTGTGCTGGCAGCAGAGCAGGGGACAGCAGGGGAAGGGACAGCAGAGGAGGGGACAGCAGGGGAAGGGACAGCAAAGGGGACAGCAGAGG
>VZTJ01006608.1:1332262-1348783 GCA_013397795.1 Orthonyx spaldingii
GAGGGGACAGCAGAGGGGACAGCAGGGGAGGGGACAGCAGGGGAAGGGGACAGCAGAGGAGGGGACAGCAGAGCCTGGGCTGCACACAGCAGGGACAACGTGCGAGCTGTCAGGGAGAGCCAGGGGGAAATCGCTGCTCCTGAGGTGCTGCAGGACAGCTCTGTAACCAGAGCCACCCCGTGAGGAGTTACTGCCACCCTTCTGGCACCTCAGCACTATCTGGATAAACAGCTGGGAAATCGCTGAGCAGGGAAGTGCCGGGAGTTGTGCTTCCACCAGCTCTCCGCAGCTCCCTCCCCTGACTTCTGACTGTGCATTTTCACTCGGGTGTCCCGGCGGGCAGCTGGGTGACATTTAAACATCTCAAGTGGGCTAAGCTGCTCTGATCCCTGGATTTCTCTTCCTGCTTCCTTGTCTCGAAGGAAGCCTGTGAGGTCTCGGTGGCTGATCAGTGAGTGTCACTTTGTTTTATGGCTGCCTCTGGACAGGAAAAGCCTTTCCAGATACTGGAAGGGGAGTACCACTGTGTTTATGGCTGGATGCCACTGCTCTGCTCGTGAGGGTGAGAACAGGAGCATTCACTCCATGAAATATTTGCTGTTTTTCCTAACTCAACCAAATGACGACTCATTTTAAACTTCTTGTGCCATCCCCATGGCCTCTGAGGCACTTTCCTGCAATCAGTGCTCTGAGATAGGAGAGTACAGGGTCCCTCCTAATAAAGGACTTGTCTTTGGGACCATGGTGTGACCAGCAGGTTTCCCAAAGTGACAGGGGAGTTTTGGGGATATTTTCAGCCTGGTCCTGGGTGTGGTTCCAGCTGTGCCACCCCAGCAGGCACACAGAGCTCTCTTGGGGTATTTGTGACTGGCAGCCACATCCTTGGCAGAGGCATTCTGGATATCCAGTACTCCAGATGTCATACCCTGCCTCTATCTCACAACCACCCAGGAGCTGGGGATACTTGACAGGAAGAACTTTTATTGTATTTTCCCCAGGAGCAGCTCTAAGAAATGCAATCAGTGGCATCAGCAGCCAATTTCAGCTGCTGCTTCTGCCATATTCCTCCAAGGCTTTGAGAAGGATGGCTGCATTTATGGAATCCTGCTCAGGATAGTTTTGCTGGTGTGGAAGATCTCTTGGTTTGTGTCCAATACAATGGATTTTTTTCAAGGAACATTTGTCTGAATTTTTTTCATACAATTTTTCCATTTTTTTCATAGCATCTGTACGAAGCAGAATTACCACCTGCCTCCCGAAGCAAGGCCAGCACCAGCCTATTTTCTAAGTTCTGGAATTATTATCATTTAACTCAATACAATTTCTTTTTGCAATGAGCACAGCCCCCCAGCTCACCAGGCTCCCATGGCAGCTCAGACATCTGCACTGAATCTGAAGTTTTGTGTACCAGAAGCTGCAGAAAACACCAGAGCTGAGCTGCTGCTGATTAGAGATAATTAGAGATTGGCCAGTTGATTTCTAGAGCAGTTTTTAAGCTTTCACAGGAGAAGGAATGGAATCATTTCTTGTCTTAGCAAACGACAGCTCTTTGTGTGCAGCTGTGTTAAGGCCAGCTTTGCATCCAGATTAGTGGCTGGAACAGAGCCTGAACTCCGAGGCAATCAGTGGGGATGGCTGAGGGGACAAGTGACAAATCTCTCCTCTTCCCACTTTCCCCAGCAGCTTCAATACAGAGAATTCAGGATGCCTGGCTCCTCCAACCAGCAGGGCACAGGAATTGCTGTGCTCTGGCCCAGCACAGGAGGGGATTGCCTTTTGCAACTGCCCCGCACCACGCACTGAGCCTGGACACCCAAATTAATCTTTTACTTCTGGAAGTGAAACCTGTTGGCCAACACTGCAGTGTCCTGTCACCCAGGGGTGACTCAGCACGGGGCAGCTCTGTGCCAGTGTGGCAAAAAGGAAGTGATGGAGGCAGCAGGGCCAGCACTGGCAGGTCTTGTGCTGGTCACACGACAGGGGTGGGTCAGCACAGCCAGACACATTTGTGTCAGAAGGAGGCTTCTGGTGTGCTAATTTTAGTGCCCTAATTTATTCCCAAGTGGGATACAGAGCCCTCCTCAATGCAGAATCGTCGTGGAAGAAGCTGAAGGGTTCACACAGGAAAAAAGTTAAATTATCCAAAAAGTTTCAAAAGAGACTGTGCAGGAAATAATAACCAGGTTATACTTTGTCTGCTTATGCCGAAGTGGAAAATAAGTTATGGCAGAATGGTTCCTTCCTTCCTTTTGGTGCTGCTTTGGGAAAAGGGGGCAAGCACTTCCTGGTGGGAAGGAGCAGAGGTGAGCAGGGCGTGCTCTGCTTCTGCTCCATCCTTTGTCAGAAGACCTGGAAGCCTCACTTTAGCAAGCTTTGACTTCTGCTTCAGTCCTGAATTCACATTCTTGGTGAATCCTGAACTCTGTAGCCAAAAAACTCTGGAGACACTCTTGGAATAATCCTCAGGCTGCAGCAAACGAAGGGATCATTCTTGGCAGGATGCTACTGCACTTCATGAGAGCCTTTCCAATAGTCCTGCTTTATTAAACAGAGAAATTGCTCTGTGTTCTCCTTCCTTCAAATCACACATCTCTGTGGAACAGCTCCTTGATTCCCGCAGCACCCAGGCTGGCCCATAAATCACACTTGTACAACAAACAGGATTAATTATAGACCCAGAAATATTCTTGCCCACATTCCCACCCCTCCACAGCCCACAAAGCCCTGTGGCAATTAAAATATGTGGATTATGGGCTGCTTCCCCAGGGTCACTGGAAAGCTAAGGGCAGTTGCTTGGAATCCTCTCACTGTCAGGAATGCTGCTGCTCTCTTAGACATTAGTACCAAATAAATAAATAAATAACGTAAGGCCAAGTTGGTTTTTACTCTGTTTTGAAACCTCATTTTGAGGCAGCAAGGCCTTGCAATAGGGGTTTGAAAAAGACAGTGGAAGTTTCACCTCAGTACCAGACAAAATCTCATGAATTTCATTAACAGCAGGGATTTGGTGCAACTCCAAACTGGGAGGACCTGCTTGTGGAATTCACTTCAGGATCATCAGAAAGTTAATTCTGAGGACATATTGATATTAATGATCAGCACAGACCTAAAGAGAGCCAGCAGTTTTACTGTAGAAAACTGTTCTGTGTGGGCTAAAAGTCCTTTCTGTCCCTTTCACCTCTTTTGTGGTTGTAAACATTGCAGCACTAGTTCCATTAAATGAAGGTCCTGGGCATTTGTCTGAAAAACCCTCTCCTAGAATTAATGATATTAACATTATTCCTGTGGTTTAAAACATTCATTTGCTGTGTCTGCTTTGATTTTCCAGAGCAGCTGACACAGCGACGTTTCCCTCCTTCGCTGAGGACTGGATTTACTCCCCGTGTGAGCTGGCTGCTACTGGAAATTCTGCAGACAGGTAGGAAATCACAGCCCCCGTGGCCCCCACAGAGCTCCACGTCCTGACAATGCCACCAGGACATGGCAAGCAGAGCCACAGTGGCTCTGTCCCCCCCGTCCCGTGGCACAGCTCAGCACGGGATATCTGCGAGGGGAGCCCCTGCTCTGGCACCTCCTTTTTGTTTTGGCTCTGCAGGGATAAGCTCCAGCAGACTCCTGCTTTCCTTGTGGGATAAGTTGGTATTCACCACCTGCTTTCTTCACTGATATTTAGAATCTAATTGTGAATAAATGCTGCCTCACAGAATGCAATGCACAGCCCACCCCTGAACCCTGCTCCTCAAACACAGCAGCCTGGATTGGGACATCCTGTGGTGCAAATATTCTATTTTAAGGAGTAAAATACGTGTATTTAAGTGATTTCTATGCATTGGCTTTATTTAACATGGTAGCAACGGGACAGAGACTAAACAGTGGAGTTTGCCTTGAAATCCTGACATATGGAAGAACCAGTGGGGAGATTAAACTGCAGCAGTCTAAATTACAGTGAGGAGCTCCAGATCTTCCCTAATTCTAAATCTCTCCTTTAAAAAACCAGAGGCAGCAATAGCCTGAGTGCCCCCCAGGCTGTCAGTGCTGTGTGTGGTTCTTCTGCACCCCTCTGAACAGATCACACGTGTGGAGGAGCAGCAGGGCTGGCACTGGAGGGAGGTCAGACCACAACTCCAAAACCCATCCCGGTTTGTGGGACACAGCTGGAACGGGAGCTGTTGTCCTGCTGCATCCACGAATCCAGAGCTGGCATCAAGGGGAGGGTTTCTTCCCCCACAAATTCAGTGTAACCTGGCTATTACTTGGTGAAAATGAGCTCAAACCCAGGCAGTTCAGCTCTATTTCTCGAATTTCACACTTATTTTTTCCACAGCGTGGTTCCCATTCCAGCATGGACAGAAGACTCTGCAGAAATACAACACTGGACATTCCTTTTTCACATCTTCCTTTGGAGCAGGAGGAAAGCCCACACAGCAGGTTAGAACTGCCTGGGGTCTGGTGCAGTTTAGCAATTCCCAACTTTTGTTTTTGGCACATTTGAATACTTTAATTTGCCATCCATAAAAATCTGCACTTTCACGGGAAGACTTTGATTAAGAGTGCCTGGGTTTATTTCATCTCTGTCTTGATTTGTGTCACTTGACATGCAATCAGAAAGAACAGAAGGCAGAAGCAAGGAATTGGTGTTGTGAGAATGGACTGAGAGCTGTGTGGATGCCTGCTGCGTTTTAATTGATAAAATGATTTCTCAGTGATGTAAACAAATGTTGATTTTCATCCCCTCCAGACCTGAGGTTGTGTGGACTAAAACAAGACTCCCACTTGATCAGACATAACAGAGAGGATTTTCTGTCCCTCAGAATCTCAACCTGCTGCTGGCTCAGAGCTGAAGAGGTGAATGAGCAGTTAAATCCTGTCCTTAAGAGCAGTTTTACTTTAATCCACGTTTTGCGGTTCTTTCCAGTTTCCTGCAGCCTGCTGCAGACCATGAGTGTGCACTGAGAGCCTTTTCAAATTCCTGCTGCTCACCTGTGGGAGCAGAATATTCCTCATGGAGCAGGGAGGTCTATGGAGATTTTAAATGTGCATTATAGATACTAAACAGGATGAAGGAGTAAATTTGCATTTAGAGAGATGCTGCCATTGCTGTGAATATGTAATCATTTTGAAATGAATTTTAGTCAATGAGCTGCTTTTAAAGGATTCCTACAATGAATTATAAGAAATAATAGGTCTTAAATAACAGTACCATTCTCTGTGAATATCAAAGTAAGTGGTTGGTGAGTGACTTCATTCATTTTTGCAAACAGGGGAGTGAGTAACTGAGGTGTTCCTTGCCCAGTGCACGTCAGAATGGGCAGCACAACCCAGAATTCACATTTTTAGTCTGCTTAGACCCCAGTGCCCCTAAACAGCCTGCTGGAAAGGCGTCAGAAATGTGGCATTTTTGTGAAAGTCTGTGAGGAAAGTGTACAGACCTTGCACAAGAGGCAGTTGCTGGTTTATTTATTCCAAGTATTGGAATGAAACCACGAGTCATTTTTTAATCAGCCAGTGCTCCCTCGGGGGGCTCGGACACCCCTTGCAGGAATTGATGCAATCGTGCTCCAGTCTTGCAATGAGTTGTGGTCAGAGTTTGCAAGACTTTCCCTAAATTCACATTTCTGCCATCAGGCTGTGGCTGGGTAACGCTGCTGGCGATGGAGGTGGGATCCAGCACTCACATCCCAAGGTTTTTGCCTGAATCCAAGGGTATTTACTTTGTTTCTGCAGTGACTGACAAGGACTGACCCATCACTCTGCTGGGTGTTGGAGGACAATAACCACACGTATTTATGTGTATAACAAGTTGCACTGACTACAGACATCGCAGAAACGTTTTGGCTGCCAAAGCCTGGCAAGTTTAGCCTGGGTTCTGGACCACAAGGTAAGAGTCTTCCACGTTCCTCACATGTGCCCAGAATTGAAAGTTTCCAGGGGTCAGATGAGGCCCTCAAATCCACCCGTGCTGTGCCCCATGTCAGCAAGCCCATTTAAAACTCGCTGCCACAATGACTCCGTACAGTGTGCGTGGCTGAAACTCAGCAGAACGTTCTGTAGTTTCAGGAGATGAGCTGTAACCAGCAGCTCACCCTCTTGGAGTTGTGTTAACTCCACAGTATGAGCAAAAATGACAAAAAATGCAGGTTTTTAGGTGTTGAGATGAAGAGAGGACAGAGCTCTCCTGAAGCAGCAGCACTGGGAGCTGTCTCATTTTCTGAGGGGAGCTGCACTTAAACTAAACCAAACCACTCGTGGTTGATCTCAGGGAGCCTGAGCATGAACCCCCTTCGTGCTGCAGCACTGCTGAGAGCCAGGGGACACAGAGAAGATGTTCTGTCCCTTCACAGTCTGACAAACACTCCAGGCTGGCCACCCCAGCACAGCCTTCACCACTGGAGTGGTGATTCAACCAGATGGGAACAGGAGGGAAAAGCAGTGGCTCAGCACAGGCTGGAGTCTGGCAAACAGCACTGGTGGGCACAAATGCCCTCCCTAGGAGAGGAAAAGCATTAAATCCATTTAAATTCATTTAAAAGCTGGATCTTTGGGTTCTTTCCATCTAAAATAAGGCAATAGCCTGCCCAGAAAAGCTGCACAAACAGCCCAGCAGGCACCTGAAAAATCTGTCTTTGGCCACCTGGTTCCCAGGTTGGCTTCTGGTGATGTTAAACCTTGGGTGAGGGAGTTGTGAACTCTTTCCTGTGTCACACATCCAGTGATATTCTGGTTCTGAAAGGGCAGAGTGGGGGCTGTGCCCACCACCCCCTAGACCCCCACAGGGGATAAACAGCACCACGTGCCAGGCAGTTCTGCTGTCAGAAGTTTACAGGCAAGAAAGTGAAATTCCAGCTCGCTCTGAGTCTCATGCCACAAAATTCAACCCCAGCAAAATCCTGAAGCTGCCAAACTGAAAGATGCTTTCAGAGAGATAAGAACAGACTGGGGTGTCAGGAGCTTCAGAGCCTTGGCAGATGGGACTGCAGAGCTGCTTCTGGCAGAAACCGAGCTGAGCCCCGCGAGATGAACGAGCTGACACCCAGAGTTCCAGTGTGGGGAAGTTTATTTGGCCTGCAAACGTCTTGATCTCCAGCCTGCTGTCTGCACCCTTCTGGGGGCCAAAAATAAACCTCCAGACACAGTAAAGAAAGGCATTTGCTGGCCCTTGGGCCTGACTTAAGAATTAAAAAAGGAGGAAACATGAGTTGCATTTCTGGGAAAAGCACTTAATCAGCAAACCAGAGTTCCTTTAAAACCTCACTATGGTAATTCTCCTTCCTTTTACTAAGCAGTCTTCCCCTTCAAGCCTCAATAATTAATTTTTTTCCCAACAAAAGAGAGAAATGGTTTTAGAACAACTTTTACTAATGTTTACTGTGGCGTATCGTGCTTATAAAATCTTTTTAATCTGTAACCATTTAACTTTTCCTGGTGAGATAAATCCACGGCGCTACAGGTATTTTGTAAATACCACACCAAGTCAGCATCTGAGTCAGAGCAGATTGCAAAGGAAAGTGGCATTTCAAACAGACTGGGCAGGATGCAGTAAGAAAGAATTTCAGGCTGAAGCAGAGTTGAGAGTTCAGGACGTTCTGCGTGGCACCGATGGCAGCTCTGTGCCCGGGGCTCCTGTGAGGGCATTTCTGAGGTCAGCAGCCCTCCCTGGGGGAAGTGAGTCAGCAGAAGCGTGAGGGATTTCAACACCTTTGGTATAAATTCCACAGATTAGCAATAGGAACTTTACAAAACTCCTGCTAATTTGGGACCTGTGAGACTTTCCACTGAGTGACTCTGAAGAATCACACGTGCTGCCACGGTATCAGCAGTGCCGAGGACTCGAGCAGGAGCAAGATTTGACTTTGCTGCATCTGAAAAGAGCCCTTGCCCCAGAAAAGGTTAAGGCAAGACACCAGTGTTGTAAGATAAGTGAATGAAGAACATTCAGAATGAGAATAATTGTTATTCAGACAGAAATGTATTGCTATTTATACCACAATTCAAAAGTTCTAGAAAAACATTTCTAGCAAAGGCAGATATGTCTAAAATGCTTATGTTGGTAAGCAAAACCAGTTGGAAAACACACAAATCAGGGTGAAAAGAAAGATAAAAAAGCAGTTTTCAGGGGAAAAAAATTTAAAACTCAAACTCACACAATTATATCTAGAACAAACTGAGCACATGAAAGCTGTTCCAGGCCTTAAACCCTTTCAAAAGCATCCCTGTGAACCTCCTCAGAGGTGTATTCAGCAGGGTGCTCTCTGGTTACAGGGGTTTTCCCTAATCCAAGACCCAAACCCGTAATCCAGAGGCCTACAGGCATTTCAGGGAATCATGACTCTCCCGTGGGACTCTGTGGCTGGACTGAACAAACCCATCTAGAGATGGAGTTTTCCAACTGTGGCAGGCTGGAGGTGTTAATTCAAATTTCTTTCATTTTCCTCTAATGGGCACAACAGGCTGGAAATCCCTTACATGAAATGGGATAAATGTAGAAAGCCAAAGCATTTTAGGTCAGTAAATTATGTGTGTTGTTTCTTCCTGCTGCCGTGGGGGAAAGGATAGGAGGAATGGGGTGTTCATGGGCAGTTTTGAACATTCAGTTCTCTGATTTGCATCTTTGCATCTATTTGTGACCCACACATCTGAAAGGCAATATCCAGCTGTTAATGTTGACTGCTAATGAACCTCTTCCCTGGTGAGACTCAATCTAGTCACAGCATAAACTGGGTTTCACAAGGATTGTTCAGCTTCAGGCACAGCCACCCAAACTGCCTGGCCACACTCCTCTGTTCTGGATTTAGCTAAGAATCAAAAGAATTGGAGCTTCTTGTGAACTTCATCACGTGTGAAAAACGCAGAAACGCTCAGGAAAGGCTGCTAAAATATCTGTGGGGTTCATCTGGGGCAAGTCCTGGGCAGGAGCAATGCTGAGGTAAAAGCTCAGCGAACACCACCTGAACCTGAGTTAAACACACCTGGAGTTAAAGGTGAGCTCCAGGTGTGGGATAACAGCACAGCACATCATGCTAAAAATAAAGTGCTTCTCTTTTTGCTTCATGCTTCCCACAGTTATTTAGCCAAGGTGTAAAAAGCTGCATTTCAATGAACACCGAGCCTTCTGTAGTAGGGCAGCTTCTGTATCCACATTTCCAAGTGAGGTGCCACACAAAATGCCATT
The DNA here is from genome assembly GCA_013397795.1 of Orthonyx spaldingii. NCBI lineage: Eukaryota > Metazoa > Chordata > Aves > Passeriformes > Orthonychidae > Orthonyx > Orthonyx spaldingii. The sequence goes on from VZTJ01006608.1 coordinate 1,341,432, forward strand.
CTCCTGGTGAGCAGAGGGGATTTTCACCCTCCAGTGCATCCTCTGAGGTTTGGAGCTTTGCTGGCTGGGTGCACTGCTCAGAAAAGTCCTGAGCAACCAGTTCTGTCCTGTGCAAACCTCTCCAGTGTGCTCATGTTGTTATTATAATCTTATTAATGTGTTCACAGTAACACAGCCACTTCTCCCAGTGACCACGGTCATGATCAGGGTTTAAGTTTTCAGTTCTTAACATAATAAATTCTGGATCATCCCATTCTTTTTTTGCCCACTGATTTCCAAATTGTGTCTTGCTTACAGATCCTTCAGTACTAAATAATGTTTAAATTCCATTTTATAGACTTGGTTTCTTCCTACCAAGACCACTGCAGCTGGTGTAGCACATCCATGGGAGCAGGATTTTAAATTGTCCATTCCAGCCATAACTGGTGACCATTGTCTGAGTTCTGAAAGGTGTTTCCTAGACAAACTGCCCAGGTAACCTGGGAGAACTGCCTCAGATCAGTAGCGCTGCTCTTTCATTCCACAGCAGTTGGAGCAGTCATTTTTTAAGGAGAGGGAACAATTCCAGGTTTATGCTTAATCTCACTTTCCTGGCAATAATCAGGAGGCAGATGTGATAACAGAGCCCTGGCTCTCTCAGCCCGTTGTTCACATCTGAAATTTTGGTGTCTGTGCAAGAGATTTGTTGTGTGGCTCAGGGACGATGCAGAACCTGAGGAGGTGGAGATCACCCGTCCTCCCCAACTGCTCCAGGGATGTGAGATGCCCTCAAAACCCACAAAAAACTTCCTAACACTGCCTTTTCTTTCCAGCCTGCCCGTCCTTACACAGCTTTGACAGATGGGAACAAGATTTTCCTGCTGTTTGCACTTCCTTTTATGAGTTATTTACTTTTTTTTTTTATCTGGAGCCTGGATTTGAGACACTCCCGTGCCCACAGTTCTGCTCCTGGGGAATCCAGTGGCTGGCTGTTTGTAGCGTAGTCACTGTTTAAACAAACCCACAGCACACCAGAGCTGTGTGAGGAGAACTAGCCTGGTTTGTGCAGTTTATAGTTCTATCCCACAGAAATAAAACCATCTTTTTTTAACATGAATAGGCCCAAAATTGCCACAGTTACTGCATTTGCCACAATTAAACAGGCAAGGCCAAAATAAGTTCAAAACCTTCTGTAAGAACCTTTACAGAGCTTTGAAAGCTCTTTGTCATTCTCTCTTTCAGAGTCCAGTCCCAGGATGACGTAATTAAAAATCAGCCCTTCAGTTCCAGGCTTGTGACAATCCCTGTCAGGATCCCAGAATGTTCTGAGCTGGAAAGGGCCCTCAAGGATCATCAGGTGTGGATCCAGTGATGACAAACCCTTAGCAGAACATTCCCATGGCTGAGACACCGAAAGCAGCAGAGCCCAGCAGGCAATGGGGAAATGGGAAAAAGGGAAATCTTAACCTGCCCTGGGGTTCAGGAGGTGCAGAGAGAGGTGAGGGGCAGAACACGGGAAGGGCAGGGACAAAGGGGCCAAGGAATTACACAGAGAAGCCCAAGTGAGCCACCAGGAGCTGCTGCCCGGGTTTATGGCAGTGCTTGTTTGCCTTTGTGTGCTCATAAAGGCGTTTCAAATAAACAGAACATTTCCTAGTAGAGGCCAGGGCACTGTTTTCTTCCTGGTAAAATTTCAAGAATACCGTAGGATTATTAAGATGCTGACATGTGAAACTCAGCAAAAGAGCACCAAGCCTTTTCCTGTTATTAAACAAACGGAAAGTAAATATTCGAGATTGGGATATATTCCATAAGAGGATGTTCTGGGTCTGGATGTTTTGGGGTTTTTTTGGTATTTAAAAACATATATACCTTTGGCAAGAGGTTGGGTTATTTGTTTTATTTCAGTTCTTAGAATGTGATGATTTAGGGGTTTCTCTTGATTTATTTTCTGTTATTTTGTCCTTCTGTCAGCTGTGACACACAGACCCAGAGAGCATTTGGGACAAGCTCTGAGACACGTTTCAGGTAAAATCTGAATCCTGTAGGATGGTTTCTGTGCAGAAATCTTAAAGCACATTCCTGCATCAGGCACAGTCTAAATTAGAGGGGGTGACACCAGATTTTCATTTTGTTATATAATAAAATAACCTATTCTGCTTCGTTAGCATTGTAAATGAGGTAAAAGTTTTGGAGTCAAGCTCAGTTTTAGATGTTCCACTCACAGCTATGGGAATTATAAATCACTAGAGCCTCGTTTGCATGTGGTCCTGGAAGCTGCCTTAAAATGGTCTGGCACATAGCATTCCCTCAAATCTACTCTATCCTTACATTTAACAAACTGAAAATGCCTGGGAAACCAGAAGAAAAACAGCAAAAAAAAAATCTGCTGGGTTATTCCTAGAACGGAATTCAGTAATCTTAAATAATGCCTTCGTTTCAGCTCCTTGGAATTCCCTGGAATCTGAATGAAATCTCTGCTCTCTGACCTCTTATTAATGAATGGGCTTGCAAATCACAAAAGCAAGCAGTGAGAAACATCTTCAATAAATGAGCACCGAGGCCCAAAGGCTGCTGCCTACAGTTTGTTTGAAATGGGGAGCATGAGAAGGTCCGTGTGCTCACTCAGTGCAAAAACTGTGCCTTCCACCATCCATTAGACACCCAGGAAAAGTAGGTAAATATTAGGCATCAATATTTGAAGAGAAATGTAATGAGGAGAGCAGTTATTTCGTAATTAGGCAGGTGTTTCTAAAAATCTGAGCAACTGGTTTTTGGCTCTGCTCTCACCTGGAGGCAAAGAGGGGCCTTGCAGAGAGAAACTGGAAGCCAAACAAAAAAGAAAATAAGAAAACCCACTGAAAATCTGGAAAGCTTTTTCTGTTTGTTCCCCCAAGTTAATACAAAGCATGCAGGAATTTGAAAAAGATTAGGAAGAGCAAGGGAGGCAATAATCAATATGGGAAGAGTCTGCCAGCCCTTGTAGGGCCAGTTTGAGTGTCTAAGATGTGCAGTTTAAAGGCGGCTTTTGAGTGTTTTGTGCCTTTTTAGAGGCAGGCCCAGGTGCACAATTGACTGATATGAAAATCTATCTCACATTTGCATCTTGCAGCGGGGCAGAACCATTGCTCTGCTGAGCGTGGAGCCCCGAGTGAAAATTGCTGAAACGTGGACACCTAGTGGAGGCACCCGACCCTCGCTGTGCCTTTTCCAATCGAAATGCTCACCAAAAAATGAACTTTTACTGATCATTCATTCATCCAATCGAAAGGCACACCAAAAAATGAACTTTTACTGATCATTCATTCATCCAATCGAAAGGCACACCAAAAAATGAGCTTTTACTGATCACCTTGCTGGAAGCTGGGGTTTCGTGCCCAGCCCAGCGCTGAGCCACACGAGGTGAAGGTGGTGGAGTCAGGATTTGGCCAGACAGAAGCTGTGCCTCACTGAGCAGCTCACCCAGGGGACTGATGGAGCAGAAAAACTAATGACCCACGCAGAAACAAATGGTTCTGCAGCAAAAGGTAAATAAATCTGGGACTGGAGCTCTAGGGCTGGGTGAAAATCAGGGCTTTTAAGTGCCCTTAATTCCCCCTGGAATGGCCAGCTCAGAGCTTTTGCTTTTGTTTCCAGGGGAAGAAGGAAAGCTGTGGCTTTGGGGAGATTGGACCAGAGAAAATCAATGTTCACATCATTTTCAAATGCACCTAGAATGCAAATTGAGGGCAAGGAGTGACTGTGATGCCCTCAGAGAGCCCTAATGGGATGGGATGGGATGGATCCTACAAGAATTGCACATCACAGTGTGTTTGATCTCCAAGAACAATTACTGCCCATGTCTGCAGTGAACACACTCATGACATGCTCACCTCCAGTGTCCTCTTTTCTCAGGCTGTTCCCTTCGCTGCCATCCACCTCGGGATTGCTGCTCTTATGGGATTCCTCACTGGGTTGATGCTTGGCCAATATTTGACTTGTCTTTTTTTGTCTCCTGTGAAAACCATCTGAAACTCAGCAGAAACTAACCTTGATTTATTTCTTTAATAAACAAAATTAAGATGCTGCATGTTAATAAAAATGAAAAGTATTCCCCAGTTGTTTTTTTAAAAAAAGTTTCCAAAAACAGTCCCATATCTCTGTCAAAGTTAATGTAACCAGAATTTCCATGGGAATTGCTGTCAGTCTGGGGAAACTGGAACTGGCTAATGTAAATAACTACAGCCCATCCTCCCACCACTGTCCACATCACCTTGTGGGAAAGAAAAGGGCTTTTTTCAGAAAGGAGAGTGTCATCACGGGGTTTTTGTGGATTACAACTCGTATGGGATAACAAAATTTTACAGGAACATTCTGTCAAAGCCAGACAGAAATTATTACAATGACAAATCATGACTTGAATTTCATGGGATTCTGTGCAAAACCTTTTTCTTTTTTTGGCACGGATCCGAAAATTACCTAAAGATACTGTAAGAACAGATCATTCTTTTATGATTTTATGAGTAACTTTCTACATGGGCAAATAGTTTTACAGGCTGACATTTCTGTTTCTTTTAATAAGCCTAAGCATGTAAAATATGTATTTAAGGAGTACCTGGCCTGTATGTTTTGGCTGAGGTAGGACTGAGAATTAACTCCCAACTCCCTCTAAAATCCCCAAACACTCAGAGAACCACCTTGGATAACAAAGCTCCCCTGCACCTTCCTGCACATGGCAACTCCATTTCACTGGGGTAGAAACTTCATAGCACAGCAACTAGTTACTATTAGCTGTTAAATATTAGTTCATATCGTATTAAATGAGCTCCTATTTGATAAATGGAATATTTCCAGTTCCAAATGATTCCAGATGGACTCTGCAGTGCTTGTGGAAGGACACAAACCACAGGCAGGCTGAGAGCACAGGATAGCAAACATTATGCAGATTTTAAAGGAAATCACCACGTGTGTGGTCACAGGAGGAGTTTCATGAGCCTGGCAGGGAGATCATGTCTTGCCACTGGAACTCGTTTTCAGCTCCAGTCCTCCACCAGGGCCTGAGACATCCTGTGATGACACAGAGCAGGAGCATCTTCCCCCTGAAAAGATACTGGGTGTCCAGAGGGGTTCCTATGGATGCTCTGGTGTAACGTAACATATCCATATTTATATCCATATTTATATCCATATTTATTTCCATAGAGCTTGGAATTTCTGGGGTTGGCAGTGCAAACAACAGGACATGGAGAGTCAGGCAGCAAAGGCAACTGTGTCAGGGTTTAAGACAGAACATTTCCAGAACTGAAGGGTCACAGCCGTGGTGATTTAAGGAAAAGTCATACCAGCCTTGTCAGAAAGCTGACATTGCCTTGGACCTTAATTTAATAATGCAGTAAATCAGCTGAGTGTCAAGGAACAGCAAGCAATTGAATGCTCTGCGTTAGAGCACTGAATCAGGCAGAGAAAACACGAATCCTCTGCTCCCACCCTGCCATTCCTGAGCCCAAGGACCGAGGGATGACTCGGCAGGAGCTGCGGGCGTTCAGCCTCTGCAGGGCAGCAGGGAGCTCGCATTCTCTGCCGCACTGCAGACAGAGCGGGAAAGGAAAAATAAACCTGAAAACTCCCAGGAAAGGGATCTCTGGTGCTTTCAGTGCAGTCCTGTGTCTCTAGACAGGGTTAGCTTTGCTTGTGCTGTTCCTGAAAGGTGTTTGTTCAACCTGCTCTGGGAACTCCCAGCGATGGACACAGCACAATCCCCAGCGTTGTCCCCACTTGCAAGTACAATATTATTTCACAAACATTTTGCTTTTCCTATATCCCAGTGGTCCTGCAGGACAATGCAGGTCTGTTTTGCCCATTTTATCAGTTCTAGACTGAGTTATTTCAGCCTTGTCCCTCTCCCCTGGGCTCCTGCCAGCAGTGTGACATTTCTGACTCCCTGGGCTCCACGGTGACCTCCAGGGCTGCAGTTCAGAGCCTGTCACTTGCGTGCTGCCTTCTCATCTGCTGGCTCACCATAAAAAAGGAGCCTGCAGACGTTTGTGAGAGTGTCTGTACAATTATTGATAGAAGAAATTGATAGATAAAAGAAACGTGGCGTGACTGATCCAAAGCTTGTCCTTCAGACAGCGAGTTCTGGCTGCAGCACGACCTGGGCTTATCATCAGGAACGGGAGCAGATATTCGGTTGAAGAAAGACGAGTGTGACTGAGTTAATTGAGGGGCTGCTGTGGGTTCCCTCCCAAGGCTGCACACTGATAACGAAATGTGAATGACCTGTAGCTCCTCGTGTTTTGTCTGCTCCTCCCTGCAAGGAACGTCTCACAGTCAATGTGTCTGCACAAGGAGAAAATACAGATACAGCTAGCAGAGATTAACCCCACTTTCATTCTAATGAGACTCGATTTGACCAGTTTAGAAGGAATTCTGAATCAGAGTGATGTCTTTGATGCTGGGTCACTTTCATTTTGTCGCCTCGAATATTTTAATTTGGATCTTTTAATGGCAGAGCTCTAAGAATGAACCTGAAGTTCCCAGAGCGTCTCTGTACTTTAGTGACAGGAATACATCAGGCCCCTCTGAGGTTTGGCTTCAACACTCTTTATGTGAATCATCATCAAAACAAATTAACAGTCCTGAGCTGGTGTATCAAGTGAACCTCTGCAGGCAGTAACTGTAAGAACACAAGCTTGGTATTCTCATGTTTTGTGCAATAATTCCTGTCTAGCCCTGTAACCACTACTGCCTGTTCTTTGGCTCACCATAAAAAACACGAGTGAGAGATGAAGTACCTCCTAAGAAGGCTGTATTATTGCAACTTTTCGTCAGGGAATTCACTGATCTCTGTTGGGAATCAGAATTCTCTGCTGAGAGCCTGTGTCCCCGCAGCCAAACAGTTTTAATCCTCTCTGTGTGGCAGCGGCACCTCACAGGGTAACCTCAAACAGGAGCGGGCGTGCCGTGGGTGGAGGTGTGACCGTGGGTTTGACGAGCAAGGCTCACGCTGGCAGAAAAAGGGATGTCGGCTCCTAAATAGAGAAGATGCTTCGTATTTTATTCAGGTGCTTTTGTTTTACAGCTGCACGAGCCCGTTCCCCCGAGCCGGCTCTGAGCTGCAGGAGCAGCACCACCTGCGGGGACAGCGGGGCCTCATCGCGGCGGCCGGGGCCGGTACCGGAGCCGAACCAGCGGAACGCTGTCCCTGCCTCCCGCACGCGGCTGGGAAACCATCTCCGTGTGCCTCCGGCCCTCCTCGGGGCTCATCGCTCACTCCCGGAGCTTCTCGCACTCGGTCACGCTAAAGCCGCCAGCGCCGGGTGATCTGTCCCCGGCGGGGACAGCACCGCAGCCCGGGGGGACAGTCCTGCAGCCCCGGGGGGCAGCACCGCAGC
>VZTJ01006608.1:1360811-1404412 GCA_013397795.1 Orthonyx spaldingii
ACCTCCGTGCGCGGCGTGAGGAGGCGGCCGGGGCGGATAGCGCGGCGGCACGATGAGCACGAAGCAGGTGACGTGCAGGTGAGCGCGAGCGCGGCCCGCCGGGCCCGGGCCCTCACCGCCCCCTCACCGTCCCCTCACCCCCCGCCTGCCGCCTTCGCAGCCCCCCTCGTGCCCCTCACACGCCCCCCACGCTCCCCCACAGCCGTGCGGGGCCGGCCCGTGCCGAGCTGCAGCTCGTGGGTGCCGCCCGAGCCCCCGGTGTCCCCGCACGGCCCCGGCCCCGCGCTCGCCCCGGAGGTTGCCCCGGGTCCCGGCCCCGCGGGGTGCCCGCGGAACGCGCGAGGTCAGCAGGAAAGGCTCCTCCAAAAACCGGGAAGTTTTGTTCACTGGAAGGGCGATCAGACAATGGCAGGGGCTGCCCGGGGCGGCTCGGAGTCCCCGTCCCGGCGGTGTCTGAGGAGCGCCTGGAGTGCCCTGGTCCGGGGGACGGGGTGGGGATCGGGCTCGGCTTGGACTCGATGGTCTGGGAGAGCTGTTCGAACCTCAGTGATCTGTGAAACCAAACCAAACCGGAGCCTTCTGCTGCCAGCAGTGCCCGCTCTGAGCGCCCGTGCCTCCCCGCAGGTACTACTTGCAGGGCGTGTGCCGGGAGGGAAGCAAGTGCCTGTTCTCCCATGATCTGTCCAGCAGCAAGTCCTCCACCATCTGCAAGTACTACCAGAAGGGGCAGTGCGCCTACGGCTCCCGCTGCAGGTAACGCCGCTCTGGGCCCCGGGAGGGCCCCTGCGCTGTCCGCTCCCGGCAGCTGCTCCGCTGCCGTCGGAGGTGCGGGTGGGGCCGAGTTACCCACAGGGCTCAGGGATGGCTGCAGGCTCTGTGCTTTCACTCCAGCTGCAGCTTGGGCACTCGCTGCACGTGTGCAGCTCCAGAAACAGAGATGGGGAATGTTTCTGTTCCCGTGAAAACTTGGGGATGTCCGTGGCTTCGCTGGATCAGCCCCTGGTTGCTCCCGCTCTGCTGCTGGAGTGTTCCCATGGTTTCACTGGATGTTTGGGATCCTTTCCATCCCAAACATCCCAGCCCAGAGCAGCTGCCGGGGTTGGTTTGTCCCGGCTCTGGGCAGGTCCCAGCCCCGATCGCGCCTTTCCTGCCGCAGGTACGACCACGTGAGGCTCCCGCAGCCGGGCGGAGCCGCGGCCCCGCCGCCCCCCGNCGCCCCCCGAGCTCGGCCCCGGCGCCGCCCGCAGCCGGCGGGAGAAGAGGACGCTGGTGCTCAGGGACAGAAGTGAGTGGGAGGCCGCGCTGCTCGGCCCTGGGCTGCGGGGAGGGAGGGAGGGAGGGAGGGAAGGAAGGAGGGGCTGTCTCCCGGGGTTATCTGAGCTCCAAGGCCTCCAGAGCTGGAGAAGTGCAGCACAACTCCCACCCACGGACACTCTGCCTGCCAGGCCCTTCCAGTGCCCCATTCTGCGCCCCGAGGGATGGGGAGTGTTCTGTCCACCGTGACAGAGGATGGAGTGGGGGAGTGGCAGGCCCTGCTCCCAGACAGTCAGCAACAGGACAAGAGGGGGCCTCCAGCCAGGGCAGGTTCAGGCTGCACATCAGGGAGAATTCTTTCATGGGAAGGGTGGCCAGGCGCTGGAAGGGAGTCCCCGTCCCTGGAGGTGTGCAGGGAACAGCTGGGTGTGGCACTCGGTGCTCTGGGCTGGGCGATCAGTCACAGGCTGGGCTCGATGGGCTTGGAGGTCTTTGCCAGCCTGAATGATCCTGGGAATTTTCAGTCTGTTTGTGACCAGAACACACCTCAGTAAATGTTGCAGTTTAACTTTTCAGTGGGCACTTTGGGAAAATTCCCGTGATTGATGAGCAGAAAGGACTTAGAGATGAGATTCCATCGGGAAGAGAACTTTACCTTCGGAGAGGAAGGCTCGGGAGCTGCCGTGGGGTTGATGCGGTGCCCTGTGCTTGTCCCCGCCCAGATCTGTGCGGCTCCGGCGAGGAGAAGCCGCGCCCCGCTGCCCCCGCCGCGCCCGGAGCCCCCGGGGCGGTGCCGTGCTGCAGCGAGCCCGCGGACAGCGCCGAGGGCAAGCCGCACTCGTACCTGGAGGCGATCTGCAGCGGGCTGGAGGAGCCGGCGGCCGGCGGCTGCCCCGCGGCCGGGCAGCAGCTCTGTCCCTACGCCGCGGCCGGCGCCTGCCACTTCGGGGAGCGCTGCCTGTACCTGCACGGGGAGCTGTGCGAGATCTGCGGCCTGCAGGTGCTGCACCCCTTCGACCAGGAGCAGAGGAAGGCCCACGAGATGGTAAACGGGGACTGGGAGGTCTCTGCCCGGGGCTCTCAGCCCTGGAGGGCACAGATGGGCTCTGTGGAAGAGTCTCCTGCAGAGCTGCTGTTTCAGTGCTTGTCTGGGCACAGAATGGTGCTGAGAGTGGTCAGCTCGGGCAGCTGGGGCTGAACTGGCACCACAGGCTGCAGCTTGTGGGTGTTCCCATTTCATCCTCACCAGAGACTGGCCTGCAGCCCTCTCCCACAGCACCCTGACGGCTCCCAGGGCATTGTCCTGTGGGGGTCTCTGACTGTCACCAGCTCACCTTGCAGGGCTGTGGGTGTGGGTGGGCTGAGGATTGGCACTGCTGGGATGGGAGGTGCTGGAGCAAAGCCTGAAACAGGAGACCAGTTCCTTAACTGGGTAAAAATTAGCATCCAGGGAATGAATGTGGCCTTAATTATAATCAGAGCAACACGTTGAGTGTGGCACCTGTTCAGTGAGAGGTTTTGGGGATGTTTGAAGCATCAAATAACTCAGTACCAGTTCCCTTACAGAGATGCAGGAAGAGGTGAATGCATGAAGCACCCTGGCATCTTTATTTCTGCCAGCTGAGAGAACATCACAGGCTGAAATACATGATTAATTTAATGTTCTTTAAACTGAACTGTGACAGTGACAGGAAGGAATGAAGCCCTGGATGAGTGTCCCCTGTTCTCCCTGCAGTAGAGCCTGTGCAGAGGGCCTTGGCTGTGCCGGGCTGGCAGAGGGCAGCACTCACAGTGACCTCTCTCCTGACAGATGTGCATGGCAACCTTTGAGCACGACATGGAGAGGGCCTTTGCCTTCCAGGCCAGTCAGGACAAGGTGTGCAGCATCTGCATGGAGGTGGTGTACGAGAAGCCGTCGGCGTCGGAGCGGCGCTTCGGGATCCTGTCCAACTGCAGCCACACGTACTGCCTGTCCTGCATCCGCCAGTGGAGGTGTGCCAAGCAGTTCGAGAACCCCATCATCAAGTGAGTTCTGACAGCCGAGAGGGGAGGGTGCAGCTGCAGGTGTGAACAGAGCTCAGCAAGCCTGGCCCAGATGCTGGCCAGGCCCAGGACTCTGCTGGGAGCTGCCCCACGAGCAGCAGGATCTGTCCTGTGGTAGCAGCTCCTGTGTGTGGAGTGTGCCCAGGGCAGCTCAGCCCTCCCTGGCTGTGTGGGCAGAGCGGGCTCAGAGCAGCTGGGACCTTGTGAAGCTCTGCCCCTCACACTGATCTGTGTGCAAAACCAACAACTCCTTTTATTCCCTGTGTATGTGCTTAATTATGGGACTTACCCCTGAATCACAGCTTGCTCCAGGTAAATGTTCACTAACCACACATTGATCTGTGTCTCAGTAATGCCTTCATCTTCTGGCTCTAATGTGTTCCAAGTATGTTCCCCCTCTGATGAGAAAAAACATCCAATTAGGGAAGTTTCCTTTTTTGAGCATCTCTCAAGTCACAAATGTGCTGAAGAAAAGGTGGGAAATATTTTCAGTCTTCTGCCAAAATAGACTTTTCTGCAGACTTTTACTCCAAATTTCATGGAAGTGACCATCAGCTCATTGCATTTCAAAAGGCTGAGACACCTTAATTTGTGGTTTTGCCCTGTTTTGGCTTCCTGCTGCACTCAGAGAACACAGAGTGTTTCTGCAGATTGGGGAAATCTCTGTTGCTTTCGCTCAGGCTCACAAACAAACACAAGCCCTGAACTGGGTTATTCCAACTGGAACTCCCCACAAATGCACACCAAGGTGCTGTGCTCACGTGGAGGAGGTGACAGACAAACAGCCCCTTGCCCTCAGGGCGATTCCACTCCCTGTGGCAGATCTGGGGAGGGTTTCAGCTTCTCTGTTCTGTGCTGTTCCTCAAGGTCCTGCCCCGAGTGCCGGGTGATCTCCGAGTTTGTCATCCCCAGCGTGTACTGGGTGGAAGATCAGGAGAAGAAAAATGAGCTGATTGAAGCATTTAAGCAGGGAGTGGGGTAAGTCCAGGAACCACCCACACTCCTCACGTTGTTCTTTAGCTGCTCTAAGACTCAGTCAATTGCTGAGCCTTTATTTTTAAACTTAATGTAATTACAGACCATTCTCCAGCTCCTCGTCTCTGTTCACACTTCTGCTTAACTCTGTGGCTGTGTAATTGTAGCTCAGAAATGCTGAAGCTATTTCAGGTCACTGGCCAAAATTGGCTCCTGTGGGTCCCTCAGCCATCATTGCCTGGAAGGTTGTTGGTGACTGAGGGGAGCAAACAGGGAAGGAAAATGTAACAGTGGGATAAAGGTTCATGTGGCCTTTTGGGAAGTCTGCTGGAAATGGCAAATACTCCAGGGCTGCGTTCCCTGTGGTGTGCAGTAGCCACCTGGCTGGGCTGTGAGAGCCTGTGCCTCCTAGAGCAGGGAGAAACTGTCCCTTCTCTGCTGCTCCTTCTGGTCAAGGTGAACAGGCAGAGCTGGGCCTGGGGCTTCCTCTTCAGCTGTTTCTCACTGCAGAACAATTTAATTGTGGAACAACCCACCAGCACCCCCAGGTCTGTGTGAGAACCCAGCCTGGAACTGCTGAGCAGCCAGGACAGCCTGGGTGCCCAGCAGAGCTGAGGGACACTGGAATTAACAAAGTATTGGACAGACCTTGCAGAGGAGATGAGGAGAGGAGTTGGGCCATGGAAATGCAGTGCTGGGAAGTGCAGGAGAATACACAGACTAGAGAAACAGTCATTGCCTGGCTCCTGGTGATGTTCTTTGAACATCCTTCACTTGCCACATGTTAAGGCAGTTCCCTTTTATTTGATTTATGATGCTGTTCTTTTTTATGTGTTTTTGTTCACTTTTAATAATCTTTGCCCTCTCTTTGGCTGCTCTTAGCTCAGGAATGGGAGGCCAGAGCATCACTGAGGCTGTGGGGACTGACCTGCATCTCCTTCCAATAACCCTCTCTCTTCCCATCAACCCAGGAAGAAGCCCTGCAAGTACTTTGAGCAGGGGAAGGGGACGTGTCCCTTTGGAGGGAAGTGTCTTTACCTCCACGCCTACCCCGACGGGACCCGGGCGGAGCCTGAGAAGCCCAGGAAGCAGCTGAGCTCCGAGGGCACCGTGCGGGTAAGGAGAGCCCCGGGGCACCCACACCTCCTTCCAGGGTCCCCTGTGCCACTGGGGACGTTTCCTGCCACGCAGGACGAGTGGAAAAAGCACCTCCCAGTGCTCCTTGGGCAAAGGTTTGTTCCTGGGGACAGGAGAAGGCGCAGAACATCATTGCTGTGTTTTTTCAGCCAGTCCTTCCCACAGCAAACCTTTCCTCACAGGAATTCTGCCCCTAAAGCTTTCACCCACAGCACTCAGAGCTCCTCTCCTGTGCTGGCACGAAGGGGTCTGGGAAGGGTGAAAGCTCAGAACTGCTGCTGGCTCTGGGACACAGAGCCTGGCTGTCAGCCCGGGCTCACCAGCACAACCCAGCTGTGGAACCTCAACTCCTGCCTGGTTTTCAGTGAGGAAATCAGGGTGCCAAGGCTGGCCCTGGGGGTGCTCAGGCAGCTTTTTCTCTGTTGCAGTTCTTCAACTCGGTGCGCCTGTGGGACTTCATCGAGGACAGGGAGAGCCGGAGCGCGCCCGGCGCCGACAGCGAGGTCAGCGAGCTGGGGGAGCTCTTCATGCACCTCTCGGGGGCCGAGGGGGACCCCCCAGCTGCCCAGTGAGCACCCCCAGCCCCCGAGCCCAGCAGGGCAGCTGTTTATTAGCCATGCTTTTACTCTCTCCAGCACAGGTAGAACAATGTGCCCTGGTGGTTACTTGTGCAGTCCTGGTCGAGTTTTCAGATAGTTTTTATATGGCAACAACAACAACAAAAAAGACTAAAATATATTTAAAAAAATAATTTGGCTGCATGGAAAAAAAATCCCATAATCCCAGGAGGGTTTTCTCCCTCTCTGGCCTAACATATGCTGTCTTGTGAGCTGAGTGGTAGTGTAAATACAGGTCCAGTGAAAGCTTGAGCTGGTAAAAACTGTTGCTAAATAGAGTTCGGGTGCTTTTGGGGTTTTTGTCTCACTAAATCAATGTGTAACTACAGAACCCACTGGGAATCATGGTCAGTGTAGGGTTTTCTCCTTAAAAGGGAGCTGGGATGTTATACCTCAGACAGTGCCTGGAGCTCAGCGGTTTCCTGCACTCTCAAGGTGCCTGGGGACGGGGCTGGACAGGGCCTGGCTCTCCAGTCAAGATCCCAGCCCTGTTTTACACTAATTGAAGCACTCCTGGAGCACCTGCTGGGAAGCAAACACAGCTGCACTGTAGCTGCACTGTGTTGAACGTTCCTGGCAGAGCAGCCCTGGTGGCACAGGGCAGAGCTAAACTCCATTTCCTGCACAAACCGGAGCTCGGAAACTGCAGCAGGAGCGGGAGGTGTTCTCACTGAGCCTCCCTTGCCTTTTCCCCAGCAAGGCCAGCAATGCTGAAGGCCCAGGAGGGGTGAGGGGTTAATGCACCTCTCTGCTGAGTTCACAGAATCATTACTGAATTCTGGCTTCACTAAAAATGGGGTTTCTGTCTGTGTGGCAAAAGCAGTTGGGTTGTTAATTCTGCCCAGCATTTATATTAACTCTGCAGTTAACCCAAGGATTCCAGGGGCTGCTGAGTGCCAGCACAGACACACCTGGGCAGGAGCTGCCACTGACCCAGGGCCCTGTAAATCCCTCAGGGTCAGAGTGAGACACTGAGCAGAGTTTGTACATAGAAAGGAGATGTGGGGTTTATTTTAGAACAGTTCGGGTGCAGTGGAAGGCAGGTGTGGAACTGCTTTGGTTATTTCTGTAGCAATGTAAAAGTATAAAGATAACACAAATGGGTAAGAGAGAAAGGCCAAGAGCAGGAAAGTCTGTAATGACCCCCTGTGGGTCAGGGACAGGACTGGGTGCCACAGGCTGGATCCCTCAGGGTGGGGCACTGTAAAGCCAAAAGCGTTCAGAGAGACAGAGGCAGGACCGTGCTGGCAGCTGGGAAACAGGGCCCTCCCTGCCTGCCTGCCTGCGGGGTGGTGACAGCAGGAGCTGGGTCCCTGCTGGAGGGGAGCAGCAGGAGCCTTCATCTGGGACTCCAGCATCTTTCACTGACTCCAGGATTATCCATTCAGCTGCTGCGGGCGTTCCTGGGCCAGGCTGGTGCCTCTGCAGCTGTGCAGGGACAGCTCCTGCCCTGTGCCCAGCTGTGCCCTCTGCTCTCACCTGGAAGTTCAACTTTCCCACAATGATCTGCCCCCAAAGTTAATTTTTGGCAGTGCTCACTGCATAGCCAGGCCTGGCCTTGGCAGTGTCTGTAAGAAACATCAATTCCAGCTTCTTGGAGAAACTGGCCCAGCAAAGGTCTTTAGGTCTAATTGATCAGCACTAATTACAGAGGAGAAGGTCAGTTATCCCTGAGAGGTGTCACACGTTGAACGTTCCAAGGGCACCCAAGCACCTTCTCTACTCCAGAACGCTTCCCCAGCCCTCACCCTCCCACTGAAGCTCATTTCCACCTGCTCCTGCTCATAACTTTTTTTACCCAGAAATATTGTCAGGAATACACACACAAAAAAATATCAATGGAGAGGATGTTCTTTACCTTAAGCAAGACATTCCTGATTAACTTTGCCCCAAGAAGAGCAGTCTGAAATTAAAAAGAAAACTTGTTTTTCAAAGCTACTTAAGGACTTAAAAGGTCTGAGTTTCTGCATTCTTCACTCAGCACCTTTCGTTTAATTGGACATCAAGTACTGGTTAAAGCAAACCTATTTATCAAAAATATTTACATTTTTCAAGAGATCCATAATCTGGTTTAAAAATCATGGGTTAATGGTTTCTTTTGGGACATCAGAGTTAAAGTAAAAGCAGCTTACCAGTTCTGGGGTTTTTTTCCTTCCACTTTTTAAGCTTATAATAATGAAGTGAAAATTAGAGATCAATAATGTTTAGAGAGAGTTGCAGTCCAAATACCAAGAACATCATTAAAAACCATGCAGAACTATACGGAGCAGCCTCCTCCAAGTCTCAGTTGACTTTTTAGGAAGCAAAGCTCATGGTCATTCTCAGTTATCCCCCAGGGATGAACATCCCACCTTTGCTGTTCTGTTGCAGAATGCTCTGAACACAAACTGGAGTTAATTCTGTGTCTGGCTCTGTTCCCTCCCACAGGAGCTGAGTGGGGTTGTGCTGCTGCAGACAGGAGGCTGCAGGGGCTGTTTGGGCATTACAGGGAGAGCTGGACACAGGGACTGCCCCAGTTCCCAGCAGCTTTGGGGAGGTGACAGAGGTCACAGCCAGCCCTGGCACCCCTCCCTGGACCCTCAGACAAAGGCAAAGTGCACTCAGAGAGAGGCAAAATCCCAGCCTGGGCTGCCATCCCTGCCCTGATAACCACACTGCACCACACTGCCATTTAAAAAATTCCATTTTTAGATTCAACCACCCATTCCTGTCATCATCAGTGGAGTTCAGCCAAGACAAAACACTCACCTCCACCTCAGTAAACAAGAGAGAATGCAGAGAAGTGGTGCAGGGAGAGAGCCTGGGAGCACATCAGTGTGGGGGTTCAAGGCAGCTGCTGGAAGATCATTACAGGGGGAGAAAAAACTCTTTTCATGTGACTGGAAATGTAGAGGTTGTTTTATCAAGTGTGTTTTTACTTGCACTGCTATTATTTATCGGTTACTTTTTAAAAATTATTCAAAATGTCATTTCCTGAGTTTTCCAAATGCAGATGTCTCACTCAGAACTGTGGATGGCTACATTAAAATGATGACATTGAATCTTAAACCTAAAATTTAATTTATTTTATTAAAATAAGATAATCAGAGGAACCTTGGCTTACAATAAATGCATTTTCTCAGGAGCAATAAAAACAAAATTAAAACCCAAATCAACAAGAAAAACTGTATATGCTCAGTTTCCTCTTGCTAGTGCATCTCTTGGACGACAGCTTCGATGGGATGCAGCCTCTGCAGGGGATGGGAACATCCCTCAGCTCTCCAGCCCCAGCCCAGCCCTCCTCACTCACCCCGGGGCTGCAGGAACAGGTCCATAGTACCAAAGGCATGCTCAAGATGACCAAAGCAGAACTGGCTCACTTCCTTCTCTGAGCAGGACAATTCACAACAGATTCCATCCTTTTGCAAGAGTTTTTCTTCTATGTGCAAAACTATTGCAAAACTATTTTGTTTGAATTAGCATTTGAACTTATTTCATTGGCTTGGTGAAGCTCTTAGGCAGGAGCTGATTTCCAGAGTTATTTCCTCTTCCCACTCCAGGCACAGCTGCCCAGGGGGAGGTGGCACTTGGCACGGGGCAGTGAGAGCACCAGAATGTCCCCTGTCCTCAGAGCCACCCCCTGAGCACAGACCAAAGCCGGCCAGAGCCACTGCCAAAGAAACAGCCATCGCTTCTGGGAAGGGGAAAGTAAGGCTCAAGTGCATCTATTAAAAAAATAGTAATAGATCTCTTGATTTGTAGTCTGTTACCTCTCCCAGAACAAGAGATGGTACAAAGGCAATGAGGAGCTGTGTCCCTGCAGGCCGAGAACTGCACGAATCCGCAGCAGCTTCTTTGTACAGGTGGGACGTGGAGGATCCTGCGGGAAGAGCCTGGGGAGCACAGCCCGTGCTCCTCCTGCTGCCCCGGGCAGGAGCAGCTCTGGAACACACAGCCTGTGCTCCTCCTGCTGCCCCGGGCCGGGAGCTCGGGCAGGAGCAGCTCTAGAACACGGGCAGCCTGGTGGAGGTGAGCGTGCAGGCGTTGATGTCCTCGCTGTGGGCGGCGCGGTGCAGGGACGGCTCCGAGGCGCTGCGGTTGATCTTGGGCAGAGAGTGCTGCAGCAGCTCGATGGACGACAGGATCTGGGGACACAGCACAGGGGCTGGGGGGCTGCAGCTCCCTCTGCTTCCAGCTCAGTCACTCATTCACTCACTCAATTCTTCTCTAATTCTGTTATGGCTCTAAGCGTGTTTTAATGCACTGGAAACACTCTCCAAGTTGGAGGAATCCATCCCTGCCCCCAGTGCCACTGCTGTGAGTTTCAGAGGGTGGGAGGGTGTTTCTCATCAGGTCACAGACATTAGGATCAATTAACAACCATCCCCCAGTACAGGAACAGGGCCCTGCATCTTCTGCCTGATGTGTAGAAAGACCTCTCTAAACTTGATTGCAACAGCAAGAAGTTGTTTTTCCAAAATCTGGTATTTAATTCCAGCTATTTAATGAGCATAAAAAAGGACCTTCACCATCCTCATAGTGACAGGGAAAGGTAAAGCATCCCTTGTAAAAATACCCAAAATTGTACATGACTTTACATCCCCCAGGGGGTTTTGTTGGCTTGTTCACAGCTGTGGGGAAGGAAAGGAGCAGTGGCCTCTCATTTCCCTCAATGCTCCACTGAAATAAAATGGATATCCAGAGACAGATTTCACTTTCATTGTGTCAGGGTGGAGTCTGGTTTATCTCTAGACAGGTCAGGTGCTGAAAGCCTGCTCTGTGTTCATCCAGCACAGCCCCAGGCTGCACCTGCTGCAGGCTGTGTTTGATGAACTTCCCAGAAACTACAACCAAACACAAACTGCCAAAGGAGCTGCATTGTGAACAAAGACACAACAGGACACAGGCTGCACTTCCTATTAACCCAAACTTCCACCTGAGCAGACTCCTGCGTGTGCTGACGGCTCTGGATGAAATCCCCAGCCCCTGTGCAGGACCCCACACTCACCTGTGGGAACAGAGGCCGCTCTTCCCGGACTTTCTTCAGACAATCTGCCACGAGCCTCTTCATGGCTTTGGGGCAGTTCTTGTACAGCTTGCTGAGGTCTGGGGAAGCGTAGCCCCGGCCAACCATGAAAATGATCTGCAGAACAAGCAAGCAGCACAAAACCCAGGTTACAGAAGGGCTTTAGTGCCCCCTAAGGTGATGAAACCCAGGCCCAAAGGACACCTAGAGAGCCCTGCAGACTTGGCTGGGTCAGAGGACAGCTCAGTAAAGACTAAACACAAATATTCCATATTCAAAGGTCTGACAACAGTTACTGGGGCTTTTTCCCTTAGTAAAAAGCACCAAATCCGATCTTCCTGATGTAACAGCAGCATATTTAACACCAAAAGGGGAATTTCCATAACTGCAAATGTATAAACCAAGATTTTACTGTGCAGTGAAAGCTTTAACCTGGGAATAAATTCACAGGGCACTTCAAATGTTTAGAACAAGGAGTTTTTTTCCTTTGAGCAACTGTCACTGTCAATACTGAAGTGAACATTCAGTTCCAGATTTACTGCTGAAACAAAGCAAGCTGTCAACACCACTTCAGTTGGTTTGCATTTGTAATTATCCTGCATTTCTCGAGGCCAAGGGAATGTGCCATGCCCAGCAATAAAGTGGAATGTTCCAAGAGGGTTCTCACCTGGTCTCTGTTGTTGATGTGGGAGTAGGGCAGCTCTCCTGTCATCAGCTCATATAACACTATTCCATAGGAGTAGACGTCTGACTGGAAGCTGAAGGGGTTGCTGTCCTGCATCCGGATCACTTCTGGGGCCTGGCAGGGGGAAACAAACTTGTCCTACAAAAAACCTACACAGGACTTCCAGACCTGAATGTTCCAACTGTGCTCAAGTGCCAGAGGCACGAGGAGAACATTTCAAAGCAGGCAGTGTTTTGCTCACCATCCACAGGATCGAGCCCGTGGGCTGCTCCACCTGCTGGGATCCACTCCACCTGGACTTTACAGTTGCCAGACCAAAGTCTCCTATTTTCACTGTGAGGCCTTCATGAAGAAATATATCTGTGTTTTTGTTAAAGAAAAACTGCAAAAAACTGGGTCAACAGTTGTGTGTTTTCTGACCTGACTTGCAAGTGCTGATTGTTTTATTTAAAGCTGCTCTGAGCTGTATGTGAAACAAAGGAAAAGGGATTTATGGCAGCCACGTTTAAATTAACATTTAACACTAAACCAGAGCAGATGTTGCAGCATTATTTGTGGATTTATCTTTCTGGTGAGCTGGGATAGAAATCAACAGTTCGTTACCATCCGTGGCTGCAGCTCCTTAAATAACTGGTGCTGAGAAAAGGAAACAGCACAGAGGTCTCACAACTCAAAGAAAAGTAAGAAAAAACAATTACAAGGAGAAATAAGTATCAAAATAAAATCTATTTTCATGAAGTTCTCTGGCAGATCTCCTGAGATTTAACCATGATTTTAACTGGAAATATATCCCCACTCTTTATATATAATAGAGATCTCCTTCATGGATCTGTCTGTTATTGACACCAGCACTTTCTTTGCTGGGGTTATTTCAGAAGATGTCATTTAATGATTTCACTGAGGAATGCTGCAAGTTCAAAAAGATAATTCAGAAATATAAACATGACTGACTCCTTCTCATTTCCATGTCAGGAGCAGAGCTGATTTATCTCACAAAAGTGATCATCATTATTAGGAATCACAGATTTCTGACCTCCTATGCACTGAAATAATTGAGTTTGCTTAGTTTAACTGAAAATGGAATCCACTGACATTCTGGAACTACTCAACCTGCCAGATTTTTTATGATGACATCTGCAAAACATCCTGCTCCCATTTCATGGAAGGAAGCCCCAGTTTCTGCTGGTAGCTCCATGGATGTTCCTGGCAATTTCAAAGGTGAAACACATCAGCTCACAACATTTTCACTCCACATGCATTACTAAATATATATTTTTGCATGAAATATAATGGTAAAAAGCTGCCTTTTCTCGAGCTTAAAGTAAGATTTTTGGCTTCATTTCTGCCAGTCACGTGAGGAGTTCTAAATATATTAAAATACACAAGAAACAGAAAGAAAGCCCATGTGTGCACACAGGCACATCTCCCATCGAGTGAGGAGAGCAGCACCTGGCTACCAGAGGATTGAATAAATACCATTTCAGTAAAATAAGAGACTTGTGGAGCACAACTGTGGCACATTTTTATCCCCAGTGTGCTAAACAAGCACAGATGTTCTGTGCAAGTCATTGCTAAAAAGCAGCTTCTTGCTCATCAGTAGTTATGTATATAAATATATTTGAAATAACTATTTCAACCCCCACAAAAAGCTCCATATTACCCATAAATCACTCCCCCACTGCAGAAAATAAGGTTCAGGAAGGATACTATTGGATTTCATGTCTCTGTGGATGATGTTCTTTGCATGTAAATAGCTGTGGAGGGAAAAGCAGAGGAGAGCCATGAGCAGGGCTGCTCACAAGCAGCATTTTCATTCCCCATAGAGTTCATTACACACCCAACCCCTCACACAGCTCTGGCTTTTCAGGGTGAGTCTAGTCTGGGAACAAAGAAGTGCAGCTGTGCTCAGTACATAGAGAAATGTCAGGAAGGAGTGGCAGCAGTTCCATTAACCCTGCAAAACTGGAACTGTCCTCATACCCATGAAATCTGTGTTATCCTGGGCTGAAGTTTCCTGTTCCAAACTCCCCTCATTTACATTTTCCCAGTTTCTGGTGTCTGACTGCAAACCTGGGTGCTGATCTACAAAATGAACCAGCCCTGGCAGCAGCAGCTGCTTCTGTGCTCCAGCATCAGAACAAGGGTGAAGAGCAGAGAGGTGGGGCCTGGAGCAACTCAAGACAGCTGGAAAATGCTTCCCAAATTCATCTGTGTGAGTGCTGTGGAGCAGAGCAGCCACCCCTCATCTCACAGAGCATAAATCAGTGTCTGTCCAACACTGCAGTGTTACAGAACACAGGGGAGGAAAAGCCCCTTAACTCTGTATTTAGCACAGGATTTCATCTCAAGCACTACAGCAAGACCCCAAGCTATAAAAGCAGACAGAACAGAGAAAACCTAATTGGTGAGTGACATAACTACGGGAAAATTGAGTGAACCAAAGACAGCTGCACCCAGCAGTGCTGAGTGAAGGCTCCCCCAGCCCTCTGTGTTTGGGCTTGGGGGAGGGAGCCCCACTCACTCCATGCCCTGCGCCGTCTGCCGGGCGATGTCGATGAGCTGGAACATCTGGAACTTGGTCTCCTGCACGTGCAGGTGCTTGTAGAGGCTGCTGCCCTCACACCACTGCGTGACAATGGCCAGGTTGTCCTTGGTCATGTAGCCCATGAAGAGCAGGATGTTCACGTGCCGGGTCTTCCTAACAGAGGAGCACACAGAGAAATCAGGGGCTGCACCAAAAACGCTTCCAGAGGCTTCTCAGAGTGCAGGAATGAATTTCAGCTTTGGGATCCCAGGCCAGTGGGTGAGTGAAGTTTGGGTTTGCAAATAATAAAAATATATCACAGTTGCCAATTTTTTTATATTTTTTTAAATAAAATCAACTGGTTTTTGCTTTTTAGTTAAAATGCTTCCTTTTAGTTATCTAAAATCAACATTTAAGAAAAGGATGTCTGAAAATTCAAATGGTTTGGCATCAATAACCAACAGCCACATTTGCAAGTGGTATTAGAAGTTATTGGGATGGCAGAAATCATCCTGAAAGCTGTGAAAAAGTGACAGTTTTAGGAAGAAGATGAATCCCAAGAGGAAACCAAAGGATAACTATAAACCCTAAAGGAATTACCAGACGAGGAGATGGTTTTCATGTACCTAATTTGTTCTTTTTCAGGAGTAACATCACAGATACTTCACTGGACACTAAAAAACCCCAGTATTTGAGAGCAGGAAACAATTACACTGATCAGTGAATATGTGTAAGGGAAAAAAATTATTATGCTGCAATTTGAAGAGGAACAGTTCAAGCATTCTGCCTGGTGCTGAGAATTAGGGCAGAGTTTAATGATCCTCGCCTTTTACTGCCCAGTGTGAGCTGAACAACTGTGGCTGTCAACACACCACAGAAACACCTGACTTGTGACTGGCATTTTTATTCTCCTCTGGAATTCTGCTTTTGTGCCTGTCACACACAGAATGTTGGGCCAGAAGGCTCAGAGGAGGGCTGGGAGCCACACACAGCACCTGGACCTGCAGAATTCAGCAGTGCAACACCAGCTCACCTCAGGACAGCCACTTCATTCCTGAAAGCCTGGAACTGTTCTGGGGTTGGGTCTACAACCTTTAGGATCTTCACTGCTACATCCCCTGTAAATACAATTACCACAACAGTTACTAAAAATGCAGCTTTCCTTTCCTCTCCAAAATAACATCAATGTACAATGTAATTCAGATTCCTAATTTGTGCACACCACACCTCTACTCATTTGTGCAAAGGTCAAGACTTCCCTGCAGACAAATTTCTGTGGTATCAAGGAATTAATTTACCTGAATTTCAATCTAATGGAAAAAGTCATTAATTAATTATTCACACACCTCCCTTCTATTTTTTAAGGGCTATGGCTGGCTAGAATGCTTTTTGTAGGACACCTTTGTGTTTTTATTATCAAATTTAAATATTGAAGTGTATTTATAAACTATACATGAAAGTACAGCCCTTCATTTGAGCACATTAGAAAACCTAACACCTCTCCTTAATGCAGAATTTCTTTAATTAATAATTTAATTCTTGATACATTAAGAGGTGCAAATGTTCTATTAAAATACATATAATTATGAAGTTATTTTTATTACCTTGTTCAATCTTCCTGAACTTATTTTTCCTCTTAATTTCTGTGTTCCATTTCAGTTCCATAATGAAAACCATTTTTAGTGTAACAATAATGCTTCCCTTGCTGCTGACAGCATTTGGGCTTGGAGACATGCAAGTATTTACTCATTAAAAACAGAGGGCAGCAGGTAAGTTTCCAGATTTGTTTTGTCAGCTTCTTTAAAGACAATACTGCTATTTAAATTAGGGCCTGGAGGGGTTTCTGTGTGTTTCTTCTCAAAAATCACAAGCCATAAATTTGGAAACAAACTCTGCAGCTCTGCAGGGTGCCTGTTTTCAAAATATTCCCACTAACTACATATCAAACTCTCACATTAAGCACTTTTTCATTGAAAAAACTCCACAGCAGAAGCAATTTATGTTGATTTCCTTTCCCTCCCACCTTGAAATGAAGCATGCTAATTAAACTACAAAGATATTGAGAGAAGGTAAATACAATTTAACGTCAGGCAGTGGAATTTCCCAGCTAATGGAAAATAAACCCCTTCCAGAAAGGTGTAGAACATGGGAATGAGGAGCTCAGTGAGGTGAAGATGGAGCTGCAGCTGTGGGGTCTGTGCTCTGCTGTGATTCCAGCGCTGCTCTGAGGCAGCTCCTGCTCCTGCCCCGTGCCTTTGGGGGTGGGAGAGCAGCAGCAGCACCAAGCCCACTCTCCCTGGGTTCTGTGCCCAGGACTCACCGTGCCACTTGCCCTTGTAAACGGTGCCGAAGGAGCCCGAGCCTATCCTGGTGGAGAGCATCACCTCGCTGGCCTCGATCTCCCAGTAGTAACTGGAGTCTCTCTGGCCACGGGGCCTCTGCAGCAACAATTCACAGCATTGCATTGCTCATCACTGACATTATACACACACAAAATGAAATCACTTCCTTCATACAAGCTCAAGATGGCCTGAAACCCTGAGGGGTTTGTCCTGCGGTTTGGATTTTTGCCTTTTTAAAAAAAAAAAAAACCCAAACAACAAACCACCACGTTTTCTTGATGTCCTGAACTGCTTATCATGGAGCTCTGCACTGGAAAATGAAACCCTGATCTTAGATCCTAAGAGGAACAAATAATTTATGATCAACTATTTAAAAACATCTGAAATGTTTAAGAAACTGCTTTCTTCGAAAGTACAACGCTAAAATTCTGGAACTCTTTTACATATTTAAATGCAATAAGCCAAACAGATGAGAGCAGAATCCTCAAATGTCTAAGTGAGTAAAAACTGTGAATCCCACTAAGCAACTGTACTTTCATTTTGAAAGCTTAGAAGCCTCCAAAAAACTGAAGATATTACTAATTATTATTCTAACTTTTCTTTCTTTCCCCCTCATCCCTAAGTTTAAATCAAACCTCTGAGGGAAAACTTGCATTTTGTTAAATCTGTTTTTCCCCTGAGACATTTGACTCTCCCCTGAAAATGAAGCAATTATCAATATCCACTTTCCATGGAAGCAACACAGTTCAAAGACTGCTAATAAAGCCAATTTTAAATACATTAAAACTGAATCAAAAAGATGCAGCCCTCTAAAGATTTAAAAGGTAATCCTTGGACCTGCACTGGCAATGTCACACCACTGTCTGAATTGTTCTGGGTATCCATAACCCGAGGCAAGAGTGCCATCATTCCCAAATTAATCACAATTACATTGCTGCTGCACACACAGTACAGAGCAATCCAAGATTCCCTGCACCTTTCAGTCCAGAAATTTATCCCAACACACCACTCCTCCCAGCACAGTTAAACTATTTTTAAATTAAAACAAGTATCACCATACTTACAATTTTGTTTTTTTCTTGTGTATTAGATCCAGGGGCTCTCTCTCTTTGGGCTGGGACTGGGGTTTTAGGCTGAGACCAGCCAGTTGGGCTCATATTGTTAGGACTTCCAGACAGAGCAGAGGGGGAGGCTTTAAGATGGAAATACAAGAAAATAGTTTATGCACAAGAAAACAAACACATAAAGCTATTTTAGAAAATGTCTGATTCTTGAAACCATACCTGATTCACTGTGGCTTCGGATTGCATCCTGAAACAGAGAAGGTGGATAATGAAGTGAATAAATATCTGAGAGCACACACAGCAACAAGCAGGGCTGGTGTGGAAATTGCTGTGACAGTTTTGGTCCAGTGCAATTCAGAACTGGCCAACAGCTCCAGGATTGGGGATGTGCTCATCACACCAATCCTGCAGGGAACCCATGCAAGCTGTGAGTTCTTACAGAACAGGGAAGGGATTCACAGCATATGGAAAGCACTGCTACCAAACAGGAAAGAGAAAAACAACAACACCAAACAAGAAGAAAGCCCAGCAACAGTGTCTGCATTCCCCTGCACTCCAGGCTCGTGCTCCTTGTGTGGACAGAGCTCCTGGGATGGCCTCTGTCCCCAGGGGCAACTCCCAAACAGCTTCTGGGTTCAAAGCAGGACTTGCAGAACCCCCCAAAATATTCCAAACTCAATATACCCTGTGAAATAACTGCACCACACTCCTGCAAACCCCCAGAAGGCTACACCCAGTGCCCTCACACAAACCCATCTCCTCTTCCAAGCACATTCCCACAGGGAATTTGGACTTGAGCAGAGTTTACCACAGGTCACCAGGACAGTGCCACAAGTCCCACCTCATGCCACGGGCACAACACAACTCTACAGCCATGCACAAGAGAGAGCTCAGCTCTGACACACAGCACTCCACAGCTTTTCTCACCTGCCATTTGCATTATCCCAAAGTACAAACAGGAAAGGGAAAATATCCAGGGACTGTGTAAGTACAAAGCAAGAACATGCACTACAGAGAGGTTAAACACTGTCACAGTTAACAGAAGTCAATTCAAACTCTCTGACTAATTAGTAGAATGATAAATGTCAGATTTCATAGGAGGACAGAACAAGCCCACATTCCACTACACAGTTTCAAATTAAGATTATCCTTAGCAAAGATTCAGTTATGAAATACATTATTTTAGCTAATTAGCTGCATTCACCCAGGCTGGACTGTGTACAGCATTCTTGCAGATTGCCACTGCTCAACAGCTGAGTGGATTAAAATCTGCATGAACTGTCAATGAAGAACTCTTCCATTTACCACTTTTGTTCATTTTAAGGATAATAAAACCTTTCAGAACCTGACTGAGTAACAAGAGATTGGTTTTGCACATCAGCCTGAGAATGTAACTGCTTTCAAGGAAGCTGGCAAAGGGTAACTAAAGAATTTAAAATGTTTCTCATACTTATCTAGAGTGAGTTCTTACTTTGAAAAAGTATTTTTGAGCTTCAGTCCTGAGGTCAATATTTTCTTATTTGCTTATGAATTCGACAGCAAACAAACCAAACCCCCTGTTCTTTAGAGTTTTCTTACAACACAAATAACACCATGCCCAGGGCTGTGTCTGCCAACTTGACTTTGATGGGAAAGAAAAACAGCACAACGTGTTCTTAATCTCAGGGCTTTGTATGGGTATAACCCATAAAAACAGTTTCCAGAGGGAAAAAGCCACACAATGGATGTATTTGGAGAAGGTTGTGCTGTAAAGACTGTGTGACCTAATGCATTCTAATCCAAGCCTATTCAGATTCACAGGAGGATGAATTCAGCCAGCTGAACCAAACATGAAGCTCTTTATCAATTTGCCTCTTCCCATTAACAGCCTCAATATTTGAGTACAAACATGCTGGAAAGATTCTCATCACATCAGCTCCAGATTAAACACTTCACGTGGACACTGCCATGGCTTACAAGTTACAGCAATCCTGTTAATCACAAGAAAACAAAAGGCACCAAGGAAATACCTACTCTTCCCCTCAAACAAAACCGTCTGCACCAGGAGCTGGGAGAAGCATTCAGGCTGTTATTCTAGGCCAACACAGTAAGAGATAGAAGAAAAGAAGAGAAGAAGTATAAAAAAAAATTTAAAAATTAAATGTTAGGCTAAAGGAAAGAAAAAGTAACCTAATTTGCTTGATAAATGATAATTAAGTGCAGTCAATTTTTTAAGTGAGTATTCCTGCTCAAACCCAGGGGGTCACTAGGATCTGTCCTTGGCTAAACCACTTTATTATGATGGTTTTTCTCCTGGTGTACTAGAAAGTCTCTACTACTTTTTTTGCATTGCTTTGAGGCCTTTTAAAAGCCTTTAGGACACAACAACTATTTTTATGACAAAGTGAAAAGCCAGAACAGAAAGCACTGCTGTCCTTACTGCTCTGTACCAAGAATACAGAAAGCAATGTCTCCTGAAAGACTCAGCACTCTGCAAAGGTCAATTATTGAGATTTTCTTGAGTGCTTCACTGTGGTTTGTGCCATCAGAGGTGGTCAGCCAGGCATCTGAAGCAGCAAAAAGGGCTGTGAGCCAAAGAAACCCACAGAGAAAGGGATGCCACCTTTCCCCACCAAGCCCAGCTGACACAAAGCCTCTGACCAAAAATGCTTCCTGGGGCTGCAGGGCACTTCTGTTCTGCTCCCAAGGTCCAGAGGAATTCTCTAACTCCCTTCAGAGCATCTTCACATTTCACAGAAGCCCATAAACAACCAGCTGCAGATGCAGGTGAATTCAGTAGTCGAAGGCTTTTGCTTGGCCTCAAGAGTTTTTAAACTATTCCAGAGGCAAAAGCACCAATAGTGCTCACTCTCTCTGCCAAGCCCTGCAGCTCAGCACGTCCTCCTGCCAGCCTTTCCTGCACACCACTTTGTTTAGGTTATCACAAAACAAAATTTTAAAAACCCAACCACTTTAGGCCTGATTTCCAAGAGCTACCCCTCACTACTGTCAGTCTAAGGTAGGAAAACACAAGAAAAAGGTGTTTGAAGGCAAGGAACAGCAGAAAGAGTCTCAGACAGAGCTGGCTTTAGCCCAAAGGCCCAGAATTGCTGTTAATTCCATACAGGTGGAACACAAAACAGAACATCAGGAAGCTTTGACCTGAGCATTCCAAGTCCAAGAACTACACCCAGACTTAGAGCACCTTTAGTCTGATTTAAAATAAACACTAGCCCCACAACAAACCCAGACTTTTAAATTCCAAAGAACATTTTCAGACATGCCTAAAAAGCATTTCTTCACAAAACTGAGCTTAGTAGTTAAGCTCCACCCCATCTTTACAGCCCCCTAAAATCTGCCTATTACTGCAGCAACGCTGATAGACTGCAAGAATTAATTATTAACTTGCTATGCAAATGTGTCTCCTGAACTCTTCACCACTCAGCCAAGTGAGGCAAACAGTGAGCACATGAGAGGAAGGCAGGAAGGCAAGCCAGCAGTGCCTGTGAATGGGCAGGGGCAGCTCGGAGCCCCCCGGCCCTGCAGCGTTACCTCGATGATCCGGCTGTCCACGGGCATCGTGGTGCTGACCATGTGCACGTTGGGGGTGGAGGTGGAGCGCTGCCTTTGGGACAGAGAGCCCTCAGAGGAAGGGTTGGAGGGGTTGAAAGTGAAGGCATGAGGTGTGGAATACCTGTGCTGGGAGCTGAGAAGGGAAGAGAGACAAAGGGAAAGTTGGGGTTATTTTTTTCCCCCTCCAGCAAGTGACAAACACTGTTCAACGTAACCTGTGCAGAAGCAATACACACACAGCTCCACACAGAGAAAAAGCTGGGACTCACACATCACCTAAACTGTTTGGTCAGCTGAATCATTGCCAGTTTAATTTAAGAAATAATTTTTAAAAACGTGAAGATCTTGTCAGCTCACATACTTGGTGTGTTTAGCTGAAGTCTGTTTCTGCTGTTACAAATTTTGCCACAGTTCACCTCAATCCCCACCAAATCACAATTAATACACTGACAAAATACTGGCTCTGAGAGGTGAATTCAGGACTGTGAAATTTAAACAAACTGCTCATTTCAGGCCTGTTAAATGCATATCTTAAGAGCCAAGCCCTGAGTTTGTGAAGGTTTGCAAGACTGTTCAATGGTTTGCACAGAACAGCCAGCAAGGAAGTCATGAAACCCAACACCAGTTAAAAGGAGGCCAAGACTAAAATCCAGCTCAACAAAGAATTATAAATCACAGCTAAGGTCACTCAAACCATGAGGATCCCAAAACACACGTGTGTCTTAACTGAAATGGGCCAGCCTTCACAAAACCCTTCAAAACTTCTATAAAGTTAGTAAGTCACTGTTCAACAACACTGGAAATAAGAGTGGGGATGGCAAAGATCAATTCCTGATGCAGTTCCCATTAAAATAGAGAAATAAATACATAGAACCATTTACAAGTCAGCTACGTGCTCTGTGCCTCATTCCTGAACAGATTTTTCAAATGGGTGCAGAAAAAACAAAAGTTGGCCTGCTCTCTTCAGCCTCTAGAATTTCGAGGAGAAGAATACAGGCACACATTAGGGTCAGGAGACAGCCCCTTGGAAAGGGACACAAGTTTCATTTCAGCACTAAAAACTACAGGAATGTTCTCTTTAGGTATCACAATTTTCTTTAAGGGAGCATATTTTCAGTTCCCACTGTTCCCTCTTTAAACTCCTATCTGTCATCATAACATCACAGCATTTGACACATTTATGGATGTGAATCATCCACCACGAGACACAAACCCTTGATGCACACTACCTGATCAGATAAAATGAAATTAGTTGACAAAAATACCAAAAGGGAGCCTTGGATTTTCTTAGGCAGGGAAAACAAAGGTCTCCAAAAAGCCTTTAATACTCTACCTTAACATTTTAAGGCTAAAAATTAAAAACATAAACTCTCACATCAATGCTTTGGTGGATCTAAGAACAAGAGAGAATCATCTGTGATGGGAGTGGTGTTGCTGCCTTGCACATTGATCCCAACCTTCTATCAGACTGCTCTGCTTTGGAGGAGTTGGGGGTCTTTTGTAGCTCTGGATTGATTGTTTTGCAAGGAGTGTATTTCCCAAAGGAGAAGTGACAGGAAATACAGGCTTACCTAACAGGTATCCGGGAGACAGACTCCCGCATCCGCCTCATTGTCAAGGGAGGTAGTGCAGGGACACCACTGTCACTGATATTTGAATTTGGGAACAATCTGAAATATCAACAAAAACAATTACAATTTCAACTGCTACACTACCTCCTGTACAATGCTCTTGAAAGCTGAAAATTTAAAGGGCTGTTTCTTTGCAGCATGGTTAACTTCATGAACACATTGCTATCTTCACATCGTGTTTTCCCTTGTGTACAGCTAAAACCTCTGCCTTCAGACTCCCAAAGAAAAGTTCCACGTGTTCTTTCTAAACTTGAGAGATAAAATCTTTTTATATCAGACTTCAGATTTTCCTGAAAGGGTACTTGACACAGTTAAGTTCTCTTAAAGCCAGGCAGCACCAAGTGGCACAAGTCATCCTGCACCCTCTCAGTCAGTATGAGGAAATGCATAACTACATGGCCAAGTTTAGTTACAAAAAAATACAACCACTGAGACACAAAAACAATTACAGGCTTTAACACTTCTGCATGAAAGAACTTCTTCTAACATAACAATTTTCAACTTTTTGTAACTGGTATTAGGAAAGTATTATCCTTCATCTGCTTTCTCACCATCCACCATTTTCAACAGTGTCAGAAGTTGTGGCAGTTGTGAACATTAATGCTTCCAACAGCTAAAATCCAACTGAATCATGGCCTTTTTTATTCCTAACCAAAGTGTGTGAGAGGAATTGCTGTCCTCCTCTTCAGAGGGCTTTAGAGGAACTGCCTGGTCATTCAAGGTGTTTGTTTGCTTGTCCCAGAATATTAAAATCCAGAGCAAGAACAAAATGCAGTTCATGTGCACGGCCTTCTCCCCCTGGGAACAGACACTCATTGCTGGCTGTTTCATGAAATCAACACACAATTCTGCACACTGACCACAGAGACTGCATTTCCCAACAACCCAACAGATCTCTGTGGTAAGAGATCAAAAGCCAACTGTGCCACAGAGTTGCTGCTGCTATCAGAAAGGAGCAGTCCTTACAAGAGCTGCCTGATGTTGCTCCAGTCCACACACATGGTTGGCACCTTGGTGCTGCAGTGCTCGTGGAATTTGTAGCCACACGTCTGACACCGAAAGCCATTGAGCAGGAACTTCTGGCAGATGTCACAGAAGGCAAGCTTCAGAAATGTCTTCCGAGCCTGGAAAGCACAACAAGTGATTAATCCAAGCTAATTATCCTTCATTAACCGAGATCTGGATCTTCAGAGCCTGGCAGAAATAAATGACCATGCTGAAATGTTATCAGAGCCCCCAGATTGCTACTGAGCTTAAAACCACACTGGAATATTCTGGCGTGGATTTCCAGTTTGGTTGGAAACATGGAAAGTTTAGGAACACTGAGGCCTTTATTTAGGGAAAAAAAAGGACAAGTGTTCTGTCAAAAGCAAAAGTAATTTTTTTGCTCAGCAAGGTGACAGAGCT
This sequence comes from Orthonyx spaldingii, assembly GCA_013397795.1. Taxonomy (NCBI): domain Eukaryota; kingdom Metazoa; phylum Chordata; class Aves; order Passeriformes; family Orthonychidae; genus Orthonyx; species Orthonyx spaldingii. The sequence goes on from VZTJ01006608.1 coordinate 1,385,048, forward strand.
GTGTGAGCCAGGAGCTGGGGTTTCTGTTTGCTTTCAGTCAGGATCATCACTTGAGCTTTCAAAGTCTCTGACACCTGGGGACCACCAGTGTAATAAATACAATTCTGCCATTTCACTGCAAATTGATACTTAGCCAATCTAATTGTTGGGGAGCAGGGTGAAGGAATCAACCACAACTTCTGAGAAACCCTGTGTGCACAAAGCCAAAAGCTATCTAATGCCCAAAGCATTCTTTGGTCACGTACATGGTTCGATGGATACAGTTTAAATCAGAACAAAGAGCAGGAGAAGCTTACAAAATTGTGTGTGGTGAGTGGGACATGATCCAGGAAGTCCACTCGCAGCTCCTCTCCGATCAGGGAGGCAGCATCTGTGTTCCAATCCAAACGCACTTTTTTTCTGAAAGAGAAAGTGGGGACAACAAAATCACCCTGGAGATAAGCCTGGCCTCATCAGCAATTCTGTTTTGTGAGTTTTCTTGAGTAAATTGAAAACAAATACCCAAAAAAGCAAGGCTAACCTCTTACAGTGAGCTAGATCCCAGAGTCTTTCACTCAAAAAATCAGAAGCAACTTGGCACACATTGCAAGCCACCTCTTTCTCAGCTTGTTTTTAAACAAGTTATTTATATATATAGTATTGGACATAAAGCACCTTTAATGGAGTCACAGAAAAACCCCTATAAATATAACAGAAATTAGGAATGACAGTGACACAAAAGCCATTGTCAGGTGCTTGGGACTGACATTAGTGGTGACCCCAGAACAGCCTCAGTTGCACAGAGATGTAACCCCACAAATGCCTGAGGCTGCAGGGAGCTTCAAGCCCAAGCCTTAGGAGGTGTGAAGTTAAATGCATTAACTCCATGAGATACCTTCACTCCCTCAGCTTGTAAAACAATCATTTGGTATTTGGTATTTAATAGCAGCATGCCCAGTCCTACAAAAAAATAAGGAATATCTGAAGTGAGACTGAAATCCAAACATTGGGAAGTTGTAGAGGAATGCAGAGCCCTAAAACTGAGCACACAGAACCGTTCAGGGAAGTGGGCTAAGAACCACTAACACTGACTTTACCAACTACAAATGCAGCACAGAAATGCACCTCAAATATTAAGGCACCACTTCATCTACAGCATGGCAAAACCCTCACTAAGGGGCTGCAAGCACTTGAGTGAACCTCTCCATTTTAAGTATTTTTAATATTTAGCTTTAAAACAAAAATAAAATGGTTAATACCCAGGAAGCTGACAGAACTGCCCTAAAGAAAGCAACACGAAGTGTTCACAACCAAACTGCTTTTAAAAGAAATCAGCCAGAGGGGAAGAAAGCACTACAGCTGCTATTCCAAACCCAAGATTTTTGCATTCTCTGGGTGGAAGTTTCACTCTTACCCTTTTGGTTCAGCAAGAAGTCGAAAAACTGCACAGCATTCAGGCTGCAGACCTCTCACTTTCAGTGCCTTCATGAGACAGTCATGCAAGGTCATCCCATTTCGCACATTCACCTGTGACCAAAGGAAAACAAAAAAACCCAAAACGTTTAGGCAGTGACTGCACAATTTCTTTAGGCTTTTCCAGGAGTAGAAGGCCATTTTTTTCTCATTTTCTTTAGAAATTCCAGGAAAACTGCACACAGTGCACTTGTGTACTCCTGCAAAGGAAGTTTTGATGCCATTTTGTAACATCTCAGTTTCTTACAATGACTGAGTTTCTGTGAAACAGGATTTTACACAAGTAGGTAGCCTACAAAAGGAACAGAAATGCAGGCAAATGGAGTCACCTCAAGCACAGAAAAAGGCTTAATTTAGATGTCAGGGAACTTTGGGTAAGACTATTATTAGGTACACTCAGCTCCAAGAAACTGAACAGAAGTGTTCCCTCAAGAAGTTTCACTTCAGCTTTAACCCCCACACTTCACTGTGGGCATCCAAGGGAGGAAAATGGTGACAGAACTGTCATGCAGGCATCACTGTTTAGGTCAGCCAGCAATGTCTTTTAATGTGAAATCTGCTCATGTACATCAGAAAATTCACAGCACTGAGGCACAGAAGTGCAGCTTCTCAAAATACAGATAGAGCACATGTTTAAAATACCTCCTCTAAAACCAACCTGACCATCACTTGGTCACAGGAAGACCCTGTCCTGCAGTGAAGGGCATTTCTCGTGCCAGACCCACATCCCAGTGTCAGCAGTGGGAACAGGACAGTATTTCTGAGGCAGAGGCAGCACAGACTCACCACGGTGCGCTGCTTGTTGGGCAGGAAAACACGGATGGTGTTGCTGGTTTTGGAAGTATCCGAGATTTTGCCATCGTCGGACGCCCGGCGCTGGTAACCAAACTGCTGGACAATGGTGGGGGAAATGCAGTTGGGGCCATCAAACACAGAATCCTTGAGTCCAAACCCATTGCTGATCGTCTTCCAGGCTCCCTGGATGTGCTCCATTGGTGCGGCCTAAGGAAGATTGGGGGAGTCAGGGAAGGCGGCCATGCCTGTCACTCAGAGTTGGGACTTTCTCCTCCTGACACAACAAACCTCAGCCTTTTCTGGAAGCATCCGAAGCTGCACTGCCCTGGGAGTGATCAACCTGCACGTGCAGGGTTCAGCTCACCCACAGCTGCAGGATCAGCCTGGCTCCTGAAGGCATTTGCCTTTCTACACACAAAGAGAGCACAGGAATAGATGTGTAACTCTTCCCACTGCACCTCGGGGTCACAGGAGCAGTTTACCGGTGTGTTAATTGACATAATCAGTGCCTGAGGGGCCTCCAAGAAGGTGGCCAGATCATAGAATCAGGGAATATCCTGAGCTGGAAGGGACCCATAGGGATCATCCAGTCCAACCCCAGCCCTGCACAGACCCCCAACAATCCCCCCCTGGGCATCCCTGGAGCGGTGCCCAAACACTCCTGGAGCTCTGTGGGGCCGTGCCCATTCCCTGGGGAGCCTGGGCAGTGCCCAGCACCCTCTGGGGAAGAACCTTTCCCTGATCTCCAGCCTGACCCTGCCCTGGCACAGCTCCAGCCCTTCCCTGGGTCCTGTCCCTGATCACAAGAGTGAAGAGTTCTGTAGCAGGCCAGCACAACCAGATATGCCACACAAGCATTAGCCTAGACTGTTAAGAAAAGAGGCTCAACAGGAATTACAATAAAAAGAATTAATTAAGAAACTCTATTTTTATCTCTGATTTTGGGGCTTTGGTTATTTGTGGGTTTTTTAATACTATCACAATTTACATAGTATGAAATACCAAAAGAAATTTGTCAACCCTCTCAGTTAGATTTCAGCATCAGTAAAGGAGGGGAGAACTGGGATTGTTCAGCCTGGGAAAGAGAAGGCTCCAGGGTGACCTAACTGATGGGAGCCAACAAGAAAGGTGGAGAGGGATGGAACTGGATGAGCTTTGAGGTTCCCTTCAACCCAAATCACTTTATGATTTTACAAACCTCTAACAGTGCAAGGACACAAAAAAACCCCCGCACACTTCCAAACCAGCACACATTTTTGCACACACAGGGACAAAGATAAAGGTCTCACTGTATTTTTTCCCCAGCTATCCCAACTGCAATGCAGCTTGAACTCCAAATTATACTCAAACATCTTATTCCAAACTAGGCAAAGCCAAAGTCTGTACTGAAATCAAACAACCTAATTCAGAACACCCCACACTCCACCACTGAACACCCATCAGCAGCTGTTCAAGTCTCCTTTCATGTGTGGTCCTGCACCTCCTTTGTCGCAAATGATCTGCACCTTCCAATACATTTCCTGATGTTTATGGCAGAGAAAAGCCAACTGTGTTTGTTTCAGTGGGAAAGTTAAAACAATGGAATTCTTGGATAAAAAAGATCTCCACTGATATTAAGTGTCCATTCTGGGGTGCCCAGAAGGATCAGTTGAATTTCAGAGTGATTTTGTTCACAGCACAGCTCTGAAAAGCCACAGCAGATTTGCAAGTAACTTTACTCCAGACCTAAACCCAGGCCTGACCAGCAGCCAGAAAGGAAACGTAACAACAAAGTTCCAGAGAAGGGTTTGGTTTAGGTGAAGTCATCACCACTGCATGCAAACCCCAGAGCAGCAGAACTCAGCCTCAAAGTGAACTTTCAGTCGGTTCCTGAACATCCCCTTCACTGACAAGGTGCACAGTGAGAACACATCCTCACCTCCCCTCCTGCCCATCCCTGTCACTCCTGAATCCAGCAGCTGTGCAGGTCCAGTTGCCCAAAAATTCCAAATATTTAAATGTCAGTAAGATTTAAACTCAGTGCCCAATCAAAATCTAACAGTATTGAGATACTTGGATTTTTTTTAATTTATTTTTAAATATCTATGGCACACAAATGACAAAAGGTTTATATTTGATGTAAAAATGGAATAAGGGATAGGAAGAAAAATGGAAAGGAGATAAAATTGAGGAGTATAACCAAGTTCACCACACATAAGCACCTACAACATCTCACAACTCCTAGGCATGAGAAAGGGGAAAAACAAGTTCTGTTCAGTTACAACACCCAGATCATGCACATGGCAGCTAAAAGAGTAACTACTGAGATGGCAGCAATAAAAACTGAGATAAACTGTTAGATAAGAGGGGAAAGATGAAACCCAGGGAGCTTCTCTTAACTTACCCCCTATGGGAAACTCCTTTGTTTCACCCTTCCAGGTAACACATGAGACAAAACAAGGAGAGGAGCTCAGCTGGATTTCTCTGCTGAGAACTTGAAATAAGGAACAGCAGCACAGCCATCAAAACCCCCTTGCTGCCCCTGCTGATGTGACAACACCCCAAAGTTACAGCCTTTAATATTTTGACATGCTGCCAACACTTCCTGAAAAATTTCAGAGAAAGCAGGAAATGACAAAGAACTCAAACTTGCATTTTGACAGAAGATAAGCTTCATACCCAAAAAGTTACTTCCCTGCTCTCAGGGTATTCTCTCTCCTAAATACTGCACAGTGGAATCACAGGAATGTATTTTAAGGTTGTTGCACACACAGAAAAACACAGACAGCAACTGCTATCAGCCTTCTGTACATCCCAATGTCAGCTCTATCTTCAAGTAGGCATTTGCATCCTTCTCTCCCAGGATCTTTGCCTCAGGAAGTGCTGGACAGTCTCAGCACTGGGCATATCTGGCCCAGCCCAGCAATGCCCTGCTCCCTCTTGCCACTGTCCTTCAGCAGGGGGATTTTGCCATCTTTTTTGGCTGAGGATGGAGCCCCTGACAGTCTGGGTTTGCTCACAGATGCTGAGAGCTCTTTTCCTAGAAAACGGCTGTAACCTCACACACCGCCCGCAGCTCTCCTTCCTCACTGAGGGCTCTGGGTGCTGCTCAGGGCAGAGCCAGCACTGAAAAGAGGAGAGCAGAGGTCAGAGGTGGCCTGGAGCTGACACAAACCTGCCAAGGGGCCTGAGGGCGGAGGGGCAGGGGAGAAGAAAGGGAGGTTTCACGGATATTCCCAGTCTCCTGGGGAGAGACAGGGAATCCCTGCCGGAAAGTTGCTAAACCTGCTCTGGCAGCCAGTGCACACCCGCTGCAGCTGCAAAGGTTGGAGCTTGCAGAAGGAACAGCTCAAGTGTGCTGCTGCTGGCTCCTGCAGCTGCTCACAGCCAGCCCTGTGGGGGACAGAGGCGCCAGGCCCCACAAAGCCCTCTTCACTCGGGCCAGGAGCAGCCTGGTGGGGAACACTCCAGTCCTGCAGTGCACGGCAGCCACTGGTCACGCTCACTTCCCAAACCTTATTCCAAATTACTATCGTGGAAGACCAGACAGAAGAGCTGCTGCTCGGGAGGTAATTTCTGAATGGTTTACACCTTTACCCCGCCCTCCAGGGCAAAGAAGGCTGGCTTAAAGTTGATATAAATATATATAAAACTATCCACTTGGAACTCCAGCAGCTCACTGCATGCACAGGAATGAGGGAAGAGAATTAATATGGCAACTAACTGACCAGCTTTGAGCTGACAGAACACAACATTTAATGACACAACCTCACACTGCACATCCACACACGATTTCCACCTCACTCACAGAACCCTGAACCAGCACAAGAGCAGAAGAAAGCAGGCAGAACACCTCTGGACACAGGTTTGAGTGCACCTGAACAGGTAATTCACGTGCAGAGCACAGCCCACCCTGCAGTGCGCTGTAACTGGGCTCTGGCAGTGATTTTATTCCCTTTGGCTGTTTTGCTCCAAGCAGTAACTGATTAAAGGCATTTCTACTCAGTACACTCATTTATTCCAGCTCCCCCAAGATCCACACCAATTCACTCCAGTAAAAAGATGTTTGAAACTACATTCTAAAGAGAAAATTTAATTTAAAATAAAAGAGGAAAGATTTTACAATGATGCCTTCATAACTATATTCTTCTTAGGTTTGTCTCTTCCAGAAAAACTAGCTTTTCTCTCTTAAAATTAATTACAAGCATGTTTCTGAAACATAATCATTACCAGACACTGGATTTTTGTCTATGCCATGCTCAAATAATCCACTGCCAGCTGGACGTTTTCATGCATCTTTCTAAAAACTTTCTTTAAATCTTTTCTTCCTGCAGCTCATCACTTTAATGAAAATGACTTCAAAACAGCCTTTCTGCAGCTGACAAACTGCAACAGCAGCTTTCAAAGAATATTTTAAGATATTGAAGTAGATCAGTCCTCTTGTAGATGCAGGACTGCTGGGAAACTGATACTGATTGGGTTCATAATAAATGTTCAGTCTAAGCAGAAAAATAATGTCATTTACTCCTGCAGGTCCTCCAGGAACACTGCACTTTTCATTAGTGCTTTCTGCACACATTACAGATTCTGCTAATGAACCACTGGAACAGCTCTGGAATGTGCACATCTGACAGGAACAGATTCCTGGAGATCAGTCACTCACACACAATCAGTACATTCGTGTCACTCAGTCCAAATCAAGAGACACCATAAGCTGCTCTGCCTTTTTCCATGACCAGGACAAATTGCTGGTCTGAACTGTCAAAAATGTCAGTCTCCCTGCCTAAGAAATGCCAAAACTGGTACTGAATTAGGCTGAAAGCTCACATGATACAAAGCCAAACTCTCACTACAGAGTTCAGGTACTTCGTCCTTTCTTTTTTCTGAAACAAACACCAAAAGCTTTTAAAAACATGTCAAAACAGTTCCCCTGCCAACACACACCTGCTGCCATTTTTATCCACACAAATAATTTGTTTTCACAGTCATGTTTCATGGAATACACAAAGGCAAAACAGCACAGAACAAAGTCCAGAATCCATTTCAAAATGGACAATTTTGTCAGTAAGTATAAGCTTGAAAAGCTGCTTAGAAGAAAAGTTTTCATTTCTGACAAAAAGATCACTGGTCCATTTAACTGTGGCCTTTTCTCTCCCACACAGTAATTAGCAATTGATTTAATATTGCTTGGGAGACCAGTGATCTGCAGGAAAACCAGAAATTCAAACCAGACAAATCTCTGTTGTGATCCATAGCAGTATTTTTTAAAAGTAGCTTTTCAGAGCAGTAGAAGATAAATATGGTCCCATTCCTATATTAATAAATAAAGCTGTGATCCAGGGAATTATAAATGCAGGGCATGAGCTGGGATCAGTGTAACAAGTCAGGCAGAACCCTCTAACATCTCCAAGGTTGGTGCTTTTCCTTCATGTGTCCTTCACTTTAAGAGATCAATGCCAAAAAGCCAACTCCTCCCTAACATAACTGACAAAAATTAAAAATTAACAGAAGGAAATGTCAGTGCTCAGGAAAAAAAAAAAAAACAACAAAAAAACAAACCAACAAAAACCACCTTTGGCAAAAAACAACCAGTACTGAAATACATAAAATTTCTGCCTCTGTTCTTCTGATCTTGGAATTATCTTTTCTCCTCTTTTTCTTTATTTATCAGAACTATTCTGTTCTCAGTCACTACTTCAGCCTTCAGCAAAAAACCAGCATTGGTTTTCCAACAAGTGGGCCCTACAGGAAGGAGGATATGAGCAATAGAACTCTCAATGTGCTTTCAGACTTATTAATTCGTAAGATTAATGTCTTTTGGTAGCAAAAAGCTACTTTCAGAGTGGAACTCTGGCTAGTAAGCACAAGCCAAGGCAGACTGCCTGGCTGCAGCAGGCTGTACTTTGGGCTCTGCTGAACAGGAATTTGTCACCACAACAATCTGCACCTTTGGCCACCCTGGGCCTGCTCTCTGTTGGCTGTAACAGCTCCAGGCAACTTTTCCCAGCCAGTTCTCAGGGAGATCTGTTTGGTTTGTCCTTTCCAAACAGATCATTCCCATGCCAGTCACCCATTTCTTCCACATGGCATTTCTATGAAATTCAAATGTGGACCTCTGAGCTCCCCTACAAAACCACAATTCCTACATCAGAGAAACAGGAGCACTGGACACCCTGCACCTAAAAGAGGGATACAGGATCCAAATCTTTCCCAAAGCAAAAAACCGATCCCAGGTAAAAAGAAAAATGCAGCAGGTGTTTCTGAGCAATCAGAATGTTTTTAAAGTGGATTTAAGTACAGCTGCTGAGTTTATATAGATTCACAATGTTTATGAAATTGCTATTGAAACAGCAGGAAAGGCAAAAGCAAGCAAGGAAAGTGCACACACATTTTGTACAAGTTTTGATAACAAACCAGAACTCTGTCATGGAGTAAAGCTTCCACTTTTTTCTAGTATAATATTTCATAATTATTTTATCTAATGTGCTCTTAATGTTATGAAGACTATTAAAGCTGAAGTGATATTTAAGACATTCTCCTTTTTTAACTCAGCAAATTCAAACTCATTTCTGGAAACTAAAAGCACTGAACACTGCTTTCTTACAGCTGATTGTATCAGAACCACATCATATGACAGCCCTGTCACTCAGACTTCTTGTTTCTGTGCCACAATGTTAAATTCTTCACAGGAGAATGCTCCACAGGGAGATTTACAGAGAGATCTCTTTAAAGTGGGCCTTGCACTGCAGACAGAAGTGGGACTACAAGTGTTTTGTCTTTACATGGTCAAAACGCTTTGGACAAGCCTTTTTCTTCCCCCCCAAGTCTCTCAAGTGCACATACCTTCCCAGCCATGTGCCCATTTGCATTCTGCACTTGCTCATGCCCCAATTGTTTCCAGCCTGAAAGCCCCAAACTGTGCTTGCAGTTGCCTGGAACTCATCCACTTTACAGCAAGGATGAAAAAAGTGAACTCAAATGTCAGCAATCCACCAAATGCCCTTCCCACACAAGTTCTCAAGGATTAAACAAAAAAGTGACTGAGAACCTCAGCACAAAGAATTCCCGGCTCTGTCCTCCCTCGGTCGCGTGTAGGAAATGCAGCAATGCTGAGGACACCAGCGCTGGGAACAGCCCAGAGTCACAGCAAAGCTGGGAGGGAACAGCCTGGGGATCACTGAGGGAGCTGCTGAGCTGTGCTCAGGTCACAGAGAGCCTCCTGGAGCTGTTAAACACCACTGCAAAGCACCAGGCACTGCTGAGTTATCTGTACAGTTCCTGTGGGATGCACTGACCCAGCCTGTCCAGGAGCCAGGAGTTCCCTGCTTCACCCAGGGCAGCTTCCAGCCCATAAATTGATTTATTAAATGTGGGCTCTGTGCCAGGCCTGCAGTGCCACGTGGAGGTCAATAATGGATTCCAGAGCTGGGGCATGGAAACATCACAGCCGGGCACAGGGCAGGGCACAGGGACAGGAGCACCAGGCCACGCTGGGAAAGGGCCTTGAGAGAGCCTCTGGGGAAGATAAAACAAAGGATTCTCCCTTGGATTTTATAATAAAATGCACCTGGGAATAGCTGAATATATCTTTCCACAACATAATGCCTGGACAGCTCTAACAACTTTATTTTCTTGGTTTGCATGCACCTGTATTTCCAAGGAAACCTGAATAAAATGGGAAAAAAAACCCCCAGAATGTACTTAAAAATTTAAGACTGCATACAACAAAAATTACTTAAGGCTATGTCAAACATTTACTGCCCTGAGAGCCTGCAAAAAGAAATTCTGCTCTATTTTAACCCTATCTTACATTATCTTATTAAATACACCCATGAGATTACAGTCCTGCTTTGGGTGGGTTTTTATTTATTTAACCAAGTGCCATAACACTTTTTGTTTCAGAGATGGAGTTTGAAAATAATGTCACAGACACGATTTCCATTAGGTCTGGATTATTCCCAACAGATCTGCAGTTGTGTGGAAAGGCAAATGCTGCTTGGAGAAGAGAGGCAAATACCAAGAGCTGAAGTTCTGGACTGAGGAAGGGCTTTTGCCCTGCAAAGTAAACACCCAAGGAGACTGAGTGCAGTAAGAGCTGAAGTTAAATACACACTTCTGATAAAGCAAATCCTGTAACAACTGCATGTTCCACATCGATTTTGGGGCATTTTGCAAAAAACAGAAAGTGAATTTTAGCAGCAGTGCAGGAATACAAGCACAGAGCTCGGCTGAGCTGAGTTTCCCTTCCCCCAGGAAAGGTCCAGGCACCTGAGAAGAAAGAATGGGGCAGGATAAGGAGAAAGGGCAAGACAAGAGAAAGTTATTTATACCTTTGGTTTTCCTTTCAGCAAATGAAGTCCTATGACAAAAGGATGAAGCACATCATCTGTGGAAGACAGCAAAAACAGAAATATTTACATTTTAATAGACAAACATATACATGCACTACATACCAAATAAATAACAAAAAAATTACTTTGTGATAATAAATTATCATCCTTCTACTTTCAGAGCTTCCAGGGTCTTTCAGTCTTTCATTATTTTATGCAGCATTTCAGTGCAAGGAGACACAGAGTGCAAGGCCAGACTGCAGGACCACCAAATGCTCAACAGCAACTCCTTCTTATTCCACAACATCATAAAAGACTTTTCCAGCTAAAAACTCACTGAGGTAAAAACTAAACAGGAGTTAAATACTCTCTTCTCTTACGTCAGTTCCTCACTCAGCCAAACACCTTGCTGACTCACAAATGTTGACAAATCTTGGAGACAAAACAAACAAACAGCAACAAGCAGCCAAGCCTCTGAAGGCTCTCTGTATCTCACACAAAAGCACCAACTGTAAGAGGAAGAATTCCTTGGGAAGCTGAAGAAATCTTGATGGGATCATCCCCCACAAAGCTTTCCCTTCTCCAGCCCAAGAAATCCCAGCTCCCTCATGTCTTTGTAAGAAATACAAGACAGCACACAGGAAAAAATCAAGAGCTCTTGTATTGCCAGCTCACTTCTGGTTAGAAGTATCCTCTCTTCTGGACAGAGGAGGTGGGGAAAAAATTAAAATGAATAAATAAAAAGAAACTGCTATGATTTTACCAAGACAGCAAACTCCCAAAGATTAACAAGAAACCAGATGAATGCTTTGGGACCTCCAACTTGAGCCACTTTTAGTCATTCTAGAAGTAAAATCTACTTCCAGTCTGAACTGTGAGATTACCCTGCTTACTACCCAGCACACCTGCCTCCAACAAACATTCAGGAAGGTGACAAAATATTGTGAATGTGGTTTCCATCATGGAAAAAGATAAGCAGGGAGACTGGGGAGAAGGAAGGAATTCTGTTTTTTCTCACACCAGAGGAAAAGGTGAGATTTTTAGTTATAACCAAATACAAGAGAAGACAATGAGTCACTCAGGTGGATCATGTTATATGAAAAAGAGGAGAGAAAACTGATGGGGAAGGGCAGAGACTTTACAGAATGAAAACCCAAAGCATTTTTACTGTAAAATCAGCAAGAAAAAAAAGAAATCTCATGCATAAATCAAGAAGAGACAGCACAGCACAAAACAAGTGTGAGGGGCTGAAGAAGAAGCAGGTGCAGTATTTCTATCTGCAACCAAAGCAATCGTTGTAAGGCAGAAAAATTACTGATTTTTCCTGACAGATAAGAGACACGTGACAAAAAACTCAGTAAGAACATTTGCTGACAGAACTGGTAACAACGAGGGTTTAAGACGCAAAAGAGTTGCCAAAAAGCCCAGCTGTTACTGTAGATGTGAGACTCAATTAAACCTGACCAGAACTGTTCACCTAAGACAATGGCAAAGGCAAGGGAGAAGAAAACCCCAGTGTCCTGGAGGAACTTTGGCTGCCTGCAGGATTTCCACCTGAGATGCACTGAGGGGCAGCAGGAGGAGCAAGGCCAGCAGGGACCTGCAAGGGGAATGCTGAACTCACACAAATTGATCACTCACCACACTTCGGTGTCAAACCATTGCTTTGGAAAAGTTCTGCCCCAGATATGCTCCTAAACACACAAACAGCCAGGACAAAGCCTGAGGTCTGGGTTTCAGTACTGTCAAATCACTTCTGAACTACAGATGTTGATGGTTTTAGGAAATACACCTCCAGTTTGAGATCAGGTAATCACAGATGTCAGACATTTCAGCACTGGGATTCAGGCAGTGCCACATCTGTGTGTGATCCTTGTGCCACTGAACCCCAGGGCATTCCTGCTGTTTGCTCCAGTTTTCATACAAATATTTGGGCAGATACAGCATTTTGTCACTGGCAGTGCTGATAATCTATTACCAGAAAAAATATTAATTTCCTATAGTGTGCAGGAATTACCAAATTAAAATTTAATCAACATCAGCCTGGCTTTTTAAAAGTTAGGACAAAAAACTACTACTGCACTGATTCCTGGGCTGCACTGTTAATCCCCACCTTTAAAACTCACATTGCCTATTTAAAGTCTCCACATGAGAAACTGAGAAAGACAAAACAATCAATATACAAAGGAACTCAATTTTTTCAAAAAAAAAAAACCTTTGGCAGACATAAAATATGCAAACAAAAGTGAAAGAATGTCTTGTAGTTACAGTATTATTTGTGCTGACAGAAGAAAAAATATTTTTCAATGTAAGACAGTTTCAGTCTCAATCTGCCCAATTTTATTGAAAATTCTCTCCAGCGCATGCAGCGCTTCTGAAACAGCAAATTATTCCAGGTACTGTCCTGTAATTCAACATCACAAGGGCAGATCTTACTGGAATAGGTAAAAATAGCCCCAGTGAACATGCCAAAGGACAGTCTTTCCACTCCAGGGGCAGTGCTTGCATTGCAACATCAGCTGGCTCTCTTTTTATAACCTCCTGACTGCCAGTGGGGAGCTACACAGTCAGCTTAAAAGGCTGGGGAAACGTAAGAGCAAGCTCTGGGCCTGTGTGTGAGCTGAAATCAATCCCTGTGCCACTGCCATCCCCTGCTGCAGCACTGTCACTGCTGGGGAGCTCTCTGCCTGCCCACAGCATTCAGCACAGGGCTGATGTCACTCACAACAAGGCAGAGCTCTTGTCAAATGTCACCATAAAAATCAGAGCCCTGCACACTTTGCTGCTCCTTTTGGCTTGAAGCTCCTTAATTCTCTGCCAGCCACACGACCCAGCCTCTGAAGAACTCCTTTTATCCCAGTTCTGCAGAACAGCCCCTCCCCGGCACTGAACTCTACACGGGTTTGTTCCACATAAAGATAAGAACCATCGCAACCTGAACATTTAAACTGGGAGAGCAGTGATCAAACAAAGCCAGAAATGTTGTTTTACCAGCAGAGACTCTGCTCCATAGCCAGCAGCCTGACTTCCAGGTGACCAAAAGTGCTTAGCTTTCTAATTAGGCACCAGGGAAACCTGCACCTCCCAGCCCCAACACCACAAACAGGTTCCTGCCTGCTCCCTACAGATCGGGATTGATTGGACACAGCTCCCCACAGGTATTGGAGGCAGGTGGGGAGGGAAGGGAAGCTTGGAAAAAGCGGGGAGTCGCTGAGCTTGCACAGGCACTCTCACACTTTTCTGCCTCAATCTAAGAAAAACTGACTGATCATCAACAAATTTACCTCTCCCTAAACCTGAAAGGCGTGGAATAATCAGAGATGTTTGTTATTCGCACACAGTGGCCCTTCAGAACTAAACATCAGTCTCATGCAAATTCAAGAGTAGAGAGAGTTTAGGCACTTTTGCCATACTTTCAATGCATGAGTTTTATAACAGAGGTTTCCCCCAAAAAAATCCCAAATACATCAAATTACAACAGAAATGCACAAAGAGCTGAAAAAATTTTAAATGGGGTTATGCAATAGATTAGATCTGAAGGAATTCAATTTCTATCAGAAATCATCAAAATCAAGAAAATATTAACCCAACAGTAGTCTTGCAATTAACAATTGCTAGGTAAATTCTGAATTTCAGGAATTAGAAAGTTTTATAGGCTGTGATGGTGGAGTCACACCCTATGCCCTAAATATGAGCAAGTTCCAGAGAAGCTTTAGAACAAAGTTTCTAAAGCAAAGTTTAAACAACCCCAAGTTACCATGTATCAAAACATACCCTTTCAAGTGAAAGCTGGAGAGGTAATTACAGGCACTCTGACCTCCACATTAAGGGGCATTAAAATCCACTTCACTTTCACAAGAAACTTTTAACACTGTACTTTCTATGACAATGATTTGGAAACAATATAAATAGCATTTTTTGGGCAGCAAAAAAACAGGAATTTTTTTGAAAAATTAAAATGTGATTAACCAGTATTTTTTCTTCACATCAACACTTCCACCGTTGAAGCTCCCAGTCTAATGGTCCTCCCTACATCTGCTCTGCTTTGCAGGATTCTCTGTGTTCCTGCATTTCTGCAACAATTCCATGCACACAAAAGGGAGCACACGCATCTTCCCCTGCCTCACTATGCTCCTTCAGTTTCACCAAAAAACTCTCACATGTGTCTTACGCACAAAGAAAATTTGAATAAAGAAAAGAGAACGATAATTTAGTCATCTCTGCCACAGGTAGCAAGCGAGTAAAGAGAGAGCAGTGCCTTTTGTGATGTGCTAATAGACTGAAAAACCACTATAAAATACTGAAAGTATGACCAGACTTTGAGCAAACACTCTTAAATGGCTGAGAACAAGAAAGTGGAATATCCAAAAGCCAGCACAAATGACTGAGAGATGACAGGGACATACACTGCAAGCAAACTAAAAGACATTACAGAAAAGGGAAAATTGGTCATATGTTAAAGTATTCCAATATATACCTTAAACGTTTTCCCCTACAAAAGCATTAGAGACATCTTTCTTCTAGCTGTGCACTATCCTGCATCTCCTCTTGTTAATCTCTCAGCTCAGTGTGCCTAAAATCCCCACTCCAGCTTGTTCTACGGTGAAAAAATGTATGTAACAGAAGACTATAATGGGGGCTCAGAGCCATTTTTTAAAGCCTGAACCTCTGAGCCAGCTTTAATTAATCTGGTTAACCCCACGCCACACCCAGCTGCGAGCCCGTGAAGCAACCTCCCTCTGCCTGTGAACTAAAAATACACCAATGGCCCCGGTCCTACCATCGGAATGCCCCATCAATTAACGCCCTTCTGTCAGCTGCTCCTCACAACCCCGGCGTGTGAGGGGCCAAGCAAAGCAGGTACGAAACGGGAGCCACATCTGCGAGGGAAACAGCAGCACCCCGTAACCAAGGCAGCATCTGCAGAGCCCCAGAACTGCGAGCACACAAAGGGGGCTCGGCTGGCAGGAGCTGGAGATGGGGTCCCATCCGCAGACAGCGCCCAGAAAGCGCGGCACAGTCACTGGCAGGCTCTCCGCATGCACGGATCGTTTGCACGGCAATTCTCCAGCTCTCTGCCTGCAGCGAAACAGCTCCGGTTTAACTGTGCTGCTGCTCTGCTCCGTCCCTGTGCTCAGGATGCGTTTGGGGCACCACGGGAGGAAGGGCAGAGCTGCCACACCTGGAGCTGCAAACCAACCCAGAGCCCTGCATCTGCCACCCTGCTGTTCTACACAAACCCAGAGCTTTGCCATTAAAATCTCACCTCCAAAAAGGCTGTCAGTCCCCAGAAGCAAGCAAAAACCCACTGGAAAATACACAATTCAATCACATGGACTGCATCACTTAAAAGCCTGAAAAAAGGATATTTATGTAAACATACTATTTATTAATTATCAGTTCTAACTCTTAGCTCTGAAGTCTACCAAGAAAATGTTTTTCTCATTTACAAATGACTCAAGAGCAGCACTTTGTTTATCCTCATCTGCTGTGTGCACTGCAGCATTTCAGTACACAAGATCACCATATTCTATTAAACTGTAAAAGGTCAGTACACACGGCTGCAATAAAATCAACTTTGTGTAAAACAGATGACATTTATAGTACAAACACAATATTCAAGTCACTAAAGGAATAAACGTGCGCCAGCTGCTTTTCAAAGCAAAAGCGTTGTTTACAAAAAAACAGCGCACGCAGCAAGAGCCAGCAGGGCTCAGAGAATTCTTCACAGAACCTGGGCCAAAACAGACTTTCTGTTCAGAAAAAAATAAGAACATCACTAAACATGGATTACCCACACAGAATAAACTGTATCTGCCTCATGCTGTCTCAAAAGCCATGAGCTAATGCACGCTCATTGCTAAAATACCTTGCTAACTTGTCATAGAGCTAGAATTTTTAGCCAAGTCCCTACTGTTACATCAACTCCTCTTTCAATTAATTTGTGAGCTGACCTAGTGTTTCCACAACTTTATTCAATTCAGAGTGGATATATTTCATACCAGAAAACACCAAAGGGTTTTGCATAAGCAATTACACAAAATCAATCAAAACTGGTACAATGTAGGCGTAAACACATCTGTTTACAAACTAAACTTACATGAAACTTACTGAAATCATGCTTGAAATTTGGTAAATCACAACTTTTACTTGCTTTGATGATTTTATTATAAACAGAACAATAAATACTATTTCTCATTACACACTCTTTAGATTTCTCTGTTTCTAATTCAGAAGATGGTCCAGGAGCTTATCTCTTACAACACAATCATCCTTTTCCATCATTCATTTGTTTCTACCTGAACTGCCACGAGAGTTTTGGAAATGCAGCTGCACAAAAGCCCACTACCCTCATTCCCTGGGCAACTGGTGTTGGGTGAAGGTGGCACCCAGGCCTCCTGCCTCTCCTCCAGCAATTCTTGGGTATTTCTCATTTCAACTACAGTCAGGCACAGGCACAAAGAACAGGCCATTCCCACAGGGTATAGAAACAGGAAGGCAAAGCATGGAAGAATTCCTTGCTCTCCATCAGCCAGGGCAGCCCAGCAGGAGCCCAAAGCCAAGGAAATCCCTCCCTCCTGTCCAGCCGGCAGCCCTGGGGGCAGGACAAGAACCGTGACACCACGGGAAGGGGAGGAGGGAAACAACCGGGGGTGTTGAAGGAAAGCAGGAGCAAAGATGGGGAAGAGAGGGGTGCTGGAGGTGTGACAAAGGTGTGGCAAAGGCAATGACTCTGGCAGCACAGAAATCTGTGTGTGTGCAGCTGAGACCCACATACCAACCTGCACTGAACCACACTGTGTTACTTCATTTGCTCTAACTTAATCAGCAATATAAAAATAATTTAAGCATCCTGTGTCCTGAACACAGAAGTGAGTGCATCAACTCAACTCCTGCACTAATCTTGATTGAAAGCTTCTTTATTAAAATAATTCATCCTAGCAGCTTTTGGTTCCCATCTCCTATGGGAGCTTGGAAAGCAACACCTCTGAATTTCATGTTTTCCAGCATGGAAAACTTGGTTTTCTTCTCAACTCCTGGTTTTCCAACAGTGCAAGGAGCCACATAAATAATCTGGGGGGAGGAGGGGAGTAGATGTCCCAGAAGAAATTACTGCTGATTTAGCGTACCAAGAAGTGCTGACCAATGACTTCCGTGGGTCATGTTTGTGGTTTAGAAAATGAGTTATTTTAATAAGATGTAGTAAGTTCAGGCCCTGAGACAGCAGTGACTTCATATGTCATTTGAACAGAATGCACTGTTGGTTATGAATAAAAAATGGAAAAGGAATTCATCTGAAAAAAATAAGGTTTAGATCTTATTGAGAAAAAAATAGGCATTTTCTCTGATACTTCCAGCCTTTCTTTCAAAGCAGGTTAATCAGCAGTGTTGCACAATAAGTTGTCCAGTCCTGCAGATATTAAGAATAGCAACAAACCATATGAAAAACAGATTCCAGGTCTCTGAAAGCATCACTGCCCCAACCCAATGATGCTACTTCACTCCTGATTCAATAATCTAAGATTAAATTGCTTGCTACATTAATCAGTCACCATATTCATTTCGTGAGCACACACACAGAGATCCTCTTTCATGATTAATTGTAGCCCTAGGGTTTGCCTGCAGAAAATTCTCATTAAGACAAACCAAACTAAAGCCACTTCCATTCTGAGTGGGTGTCCCCAGAAGAGATTTAAGTGAATTGCCTGGAATTAACTTTCACATTCATCAACTCAACCTCTCCTTCTGCACCAACACTGCAGAATAAGCATGCCCTTTCCAATGATATCCTAGTTTGGCACAATGCAGTGACCCTTCAGGCAACATCTGGAGCTGAGTTTTTCAGCAGCATTAAAATAAAAGACATTTTCAGGTATTTTAAGTAGGCTTCATTTTTTGAAAGATCCTGAGTTTTACACCAGCACAGATCCTTGTGCTTCTGCACACCTACAAGCTGCAGCCGGAACACACACTGTGCTGCAGCAACCCCACCACAGCTGCTCTGCAGTCTCACCGGCCCAGCCTAGGTCCCTGCATTTAGGGATGTCACTTCAAGGCTGAGAAGGGAAACCAATTCTACACAAGTCATCTGGGCTGTCACAGGTGAGATGAACAACGGAGAGACGTGGGACAGGCAGGTAATTGGTGTGTGCAGTCAGGCTGGAGAGAAAGAGAGGCAGGAACAGCACAGGGCTGCAGCCTGGGCTCTGCAGGACACACAGACAAGGCTGAACAGCTTACAAGGAATCAGCACACGAAAGAACCTTACTCCGGTTTGCAAATGGCTTTTCCTAACTGAATTTAAGATGCAAAAAAAATAAGCAAGCAAAACAAAGATTGCATGAGCAGAAAGAATTCAGTTGTGCTGATACATCTAAAGGCGTTTTCTACTCGCAGCTCAGCAGACGATGGATCACAGTCACAAGAGGGACAAAGCTGCAGCATCACAGCGGGGACCCGAGGGCACCGGGCCAGCACAGCCACGGCTGTGGGCAGGGCACGGCTCCAGCTGTGAGCGGTGCTCACCCCCTGCTCATCCTCCTTGCACAGGGCACGGCTCCAGGGCCGCGGGATGCCCGCTCGCACTCTCCCGGGACGGGGCACGGCTCCAGGGCCGCGGGATGCCCGCTCGCACTCTCCCGGGACGGGGCACGGCTCCAGGGCCGCGGGATGCTGCCCGGGCGCCGCGGCCCCCCCGCGCTGGCGCTGACAGGCGGCGGCCGCGACCCAGCCCG
This sequence comes from Orthonyx spaldingii, assembly GCA_013397795.1. Taxonomy (NCBI): domain Eukaryota; kingdom Metazoa; phylum Chordata; class Aves; order Passeriformes; family Orthonychidae; genus Orthonyx; species Orthonyx spaldingii. The sequence goes on from VZTJ01006608.1 coordinate 1,404,339, forward strand.
GCTCCCCCGACCCTCGGGCACCCTCGCCCCGCCCCTCTCAGCACCGTCCCCGCGGCGGGAGCCCCGGCCCGGCC
>VZTJ01006608.1:1404778-1416443 GCA_013397795.1 Orthonyx spaldingii
TTGGGAGCGGCCGCGGCGCCACGGGCTCCGTGAGGGCGGCTGAGGGACGGAGGGGCTGCCGCGGGGACCCCGCCGAGCTGCGCCCCCAGCCCCACCCGGGACCCGGCCTGCGAGCGCGGGATGGGCGCTGCCGCCGCGCCGCGGGGCTGGAGCGGGCGCCGGTGCGGCGGCAGAGCCGGCTCCCCTCAGGGAACCGCAGCGCTGCCGCCTCACAGCCACCCCCGGCCGGCGCCCCGCGCCAGCCCTGCCTCGGCTGGGTCCCGCAGTAGTGTGACAGTTAATTCGTTAATTAGTTAACCGGGGTGCACCGGCCGCGCTGCCGGGGAGAGCCCGGAGCTGTGCCCAGCAAACCCTGCCCTGCCTGAGGCAGCCCTGGGCACAGCAAACCCTGCCCTACCTGTGCAAAGCGAACCCCGGCTCTGCAGGGAACAGGCAGCAATTCCCAAGGGGCGGTACGCGCTGAGGGGTGGGGTGTGAGCTGCTGGGAGAGGTATCTGGGGAGAAATAAAAAAATAAATAAATAAAAAAAATAGCGTGCAAGCTCTTTCGCTGGAGGAGACAGGGACCAGCTGTCAGGCAGTGATCGCTGTGTAACTCAGCACAGCCTCCGTGGAAAAGCAGCGATACCAAAGGGTTCTGCTTGCTGTTAACTCACTGCCAGCGCCTCACAAACTCGCTTATTTTAGCTTTGAAAACCTACAGAACTGCACATCAAAATAGCAAACAAATTATCACCCCAAAGCGCAGCTTCTCAGGATTGCCATTACAAAGGAAAACATTTCTCCTAGAACTGTTTTTAAAGAACGCTACACGTTTGCATTTACAGTCATGTAAGTTATATTAATTGCTAATTAAATAAGCGTTTCTCTGAAAAGGAGCCTCCAGCAAAATTCTTATTTTGGATTTCTCTATGGAAGAAAGTTCTGATATAAACCAAAACCTGAGTTCAGCTGAAGTCACATTAACCTCACAGAGGCATAGCAAGGACAAGGAAAAAGCAGCACTGTTGCGTTTGTCTCTCCTTAGCACCAGACACAAAAAAACCCCCAAACACAGAGAGTCCTTAGGTACCGGTGCCCTCCAGGAAGAGCTGTGGTTGCCCAGTAATAGGGGATTGAAGTGGGGATGGCAACCAGCAGCTCTGCGAGGCTGAAACAGAAATTCCCATGTCTCTAAAATACTGTGATTCCCGTCTGTTCCGAAAGTGACCGCTGATTCCAGTGTAATAATGCCTTCGATTTAGAGGATATTGCTAAAATAAATATTTAAGCTTTTGTAGCGCCCTTGTACAAGACAAACCACGTGGAGATTCCAGCTATTAAAAACAAGACCTTATTCTCGTATTTTCTTCTTCCCCATTGCCACGGGCTCAGACCTACCAGAAAATCAAATCCAGACCAAGGTGGTATCTACCAAGGACAAAATGTAAAATCTGAATCATTCTTTTCAAATTCTTATAGAGTAGCTTGTCAATGTCACATTCAAACTGAAGAAGTCCTGTGATGCACAGATCCAGTTTATTTGTACAACTTTAACAGGAGTCGTGTCCATGTACCTGACTGCAAAACTTGGCCCAGGAGAAAATAATACAAAAATACAGTCAGAGCAGTGTGTACAATAAATATTCACATGGCTTTAGACTAAGCATGTCCATATAATATGGTAGAGTAGTACAGATTTTAGTAAAATATCCCAAAGGATCTTAAAATACTGTAATATAAAATATAAGTGCAATGAGGAGCTTGAAAAGAAAGAGGGAGAGGAGAGAGGAAAAACCCCCTCAAGAAGAGGAGTTTTTGACAAAGACCTTCCATAAAGTCTTAAACTTCTTTTAAAAGACTAGAACAGTGAAGGAGAGTAGTCATGGAGCCAATAAACACAGATCTGGAGGAAAGCAAGCCAAATTTCAGAGAGTGAAACAATGCAGCACATGCAAAGAAAGACAATAATTGCAAGAAAGAAACAGAAAAGCAAACAAGGAAACTGAAACATTACAGCACTGAAGTAGAGGGGAAACAAAAACTGAACAGACTTTCCAAAGTAAACTGAAAATTATCGGCATTCTTCCTGAGGCTGGTCTGGTTTGTGTTTGTGATGAGATGTTTAAAGTGTGAATGTCCAGGTATTAGACTTTAATTTGTCAGACACAATCAGATCTTACGTTTTCATCCTCTGGAGTGTTTTCTACCTGTATAAAAAGCAGCCTGAGGAGTGATTAAAGGAAGAATGAGACCCACTGGGCTTTAGAAGAATTAGGAGTGGAATGCTGGCTGGAAAAAAGAATAAATGCATATACCCACTTTATTATGGAGTTTTGGGTATCAGATCTTACTCCCTTCCTGCTCAAGCCAAGCATTGCTACAGACAAACTTTGCCATTTTATGCAGGGTGCTTGCCTCTGAGCCACAGTCACAGCATTGACTTTCTGCAAGGTTTGATATATGCTACAAATTATTCTCTTACTCCTGCATAAGATTTTTTTTTTGAGTAAGAGAACATTGCCTAGGGAAAATTTCAGTCAAGTTAGATACAAAAGAAGTCCAGCATGCAGAGACCGTGAAGAAAGAGGCCTTGAACAAATCAAACATCAAGAACCTAAAAGAGAAACCAAATAAGGGATCTCTTACTTGTATGATGATGCATAAACTTTTTATATTTTATCATCCAGCTGAAAGACCTTATTTTTCCCCTGTGTCACTAAAGTGTTCAAAGGAGTGAAAACATAATTTTTAGTTTGGGTTTTTTCATGCATTGAGAATTTAAATTGCATAAATTACCTTACAACAATGGGACACCTCATATATGAAGGTGTTAACAGTGCAGCAAACTTGTTTTGCTGGAATGAAAATCATTATTTTCATTGCTTTTCCTGAACAAATTCTCAGTTTTTTACTTTATCCATATCCAGCTGAAGGTGGTTGCTGTTGGGCTGGTAAAGCAGAGCCATGCACACCAGGACAGGCTGAGCCACCTCACACCTACTGAAGTGTGAAGGAACAACAGCACAGATTGCTTTCATTCACTTTGGTTTATTTACTTCCAGGGGAAATTCAGTTTTAAGTTCCCTTTGTTACATTTTACACCCCCCATGACACATTGCCCCAGGTGCAGACATTGGGCCATGGTTGCCTTCACAACGCTGCCAAGTTTTGCCTCATCTGTTCACTGCTTTATTCTGTATAAAAATTGAACTTAGTATCTTCATTTTTTCCCTTTCTTTCTTTCTTTTCACTGCTTCAATACTTTCATTTAAGAAACAGGTTTATCTAAAAAACACTATTCCATAGAAGACATTCTTTCAGAATTAATTCAATCTCTTTATTATAACCTATTAGGTGTTCATACCTGGGTGTCTTTCTACAAAATTAACAATAAATATGTTGGATGAAAACACCAATTACGTGGATTTTCAATACAAGTTTGTGTGGGAACACTTCAGAGTAAAAATTTTCATTAAGCCTTGTAGTAATTAAATTATTCTGAGAGTGCAGCTCTATAAACAGTAAACAATAACCTCCTACTGAAAAAAAAAAAAGTTGTATTAGCCCTTCCTCACTGATAATCTTACATGAAAGATTCTTAGAATTTTCAACACTGTCTCCAGCAGTTTCCAGCCCTGCATGTGCTGCTGCTGTCATTTATGGAATTGCAGATATCCAGCGTCTGCCTGTCCTGTGCAGTGCAGCAGAGCATTTCAGCCTCTCCAATTTCAGTGCAATGCAATTTGCTTCTAGGAAAATTCAGAGGCACTGCACTCCCCCAGCCTGTTCCCTCAGCCTCTCCTCCAGACAGGCTGAGCTAAGTGGCTTTCCTGAATTTTAGGTCCTCATTTGCAGCGCTTGTGACCAAGATTTAACTTTCTCCTGGTGTGACAAGAAGCTGTGACACGCAAGAATGCTGCTCAGAGCTTGGAAACCTGAGGTGTCAAGTGCAGGGCCTGTCACAGACAATTTTCCCTCATGACCCAGCCCCTGTCCTGTGAGTTCTTGGCTGTCCCTCACCTTGGAGCCCATTTCTTTGTACAGACTAGCTGAGAAAAATCAATCAGAAATTATCACTAAACCCACGTGGCTTCAAAGTGCTCTCTGTTAAATTGTGTCTGACAGGTACAGATGTATTTTGTCAGGTGACCATAACTGGGTTTTCCCCATAGCTGGAAATGTGCTGGAGGAATAGCAGTTAAATCCAAATCATTTTGGAAAGGATTGAGAGTCTGGGTAAATCTCCTTTCAGAACACAGGAAGCTTCAAAGAGCACAAGACAAATGCACCAAGTCAGTGGGGAAAGCACTGGATACTGAGAATATCAAAACATGAAAATAATTTTAGAATAATGTTTTATAAATTTAATGGGGAGATGCTGAACTGATGAGTGCCACCTGCACAATGAATAAAACCTCAGTCGAATAAGCATTATTTGGGCTCCAAAGGGAAGAAAAAAAATGAAAAATTAAAAATCTAGGCTATAATTTGTGCCTATTTGAACAGTCATTCCTACTGCAGAGACAATAAATACAGCACTTTGATTTACACATGTATTCTATTTTTGAAACCTAACCAAACTGGTTTATTTGGTTTATTTTGACTTTCTGAAAAAGTCTAACCACAACAAAATCTCTTCAGAGCTAGGTACTACAGTGTAAAAATAACAAACCATAAATAGCTCTTTCCTGACAAACATTTTTAGAACCCAGCCTGAACATATCCTAAAAACCTCCTTCTGCAGCAGAGCAGTTACACCTGATACAGAGCTGCATAAAGGATTTATCATCTGAGTCAGTGTGACATTAAGCTGTGCGTTGTTGGTCCTGTGCAAGGACAATTTCTCGTGGTAACTGAACTCCATTCAATACCTAGTTTCTCTACAAGCAGAAGAATTACAGTTGTTCATTGTAATAACACAGAGGATGACAGCAAAATGTCATTTTTCTGTGAGGGACCGTGAGTGTGGGGTGAGTGGTGGCAGGGTAAGCTAAGCTAGGAGGCTGTGAGTGCTGTGTGTGTCAGACTGTAGCTGAAAAACACACAAACCTTCCTTTATCTCTTCACAAATCATATTTGTTCTGTCTGTTCATCAAAAAGCCCAAGTGGTTGTTTTATAGTTCTGGTGAGGAGCCCACTCTCACTGTGATGTGTTTGCACAGCCACCCTCCCTCCTGCCCTGCTGACGTCACCCTCGGCCTCTATCAAAGGCAGATTTCAGAGACAAGGAAACCCAAAGCAGCCACTGAGTCCATCCCACTGCTCTCAGCTCTGCCGTTCCCAGATAACACACACTAATTAGCATGTGGGTATAAGGTCATAAATACCTGCATCACTCAAAGGTTCATGTGGGCAGCAAGAAGGCAAAAGTCCATTTTAGCCACGTGCCTGCATTCGTGCACCGAGAGAAATGCAACTCTCCTCGAGTGGATTCTGCTACAAAAAACAATGCAAAATAAGAAAAAAAGCTATCTGGCTTTCAGCTCCAGCCTATTTATCCATTGTCTTTCAAGTTCATCTCAAACACGCAGATAAACAAAGATAGGTGATCAAAGGGCTGCATGACTTTTGGCAATACAGCCCTGCTGTAGCCAGCCTTTGATTCTTGTACCTCCATGTCCTGTAGAGCAATTTGTGCTTAGAGGGCTGGGACAATTAAAAAGCACGTTGCAAGCACCTGCCTTCACCAGTGCCCTCACGGCAATGTGGCAGCAGGGCAGGATTTTGGTTCTGCAGCTGGTGAGGCTTGGGGCTGTACCAGGGTGGGTCCCTAAGCACGGGGCATCCCCGAGCTCTGCTGAGCTGCACTGGGGGAATTTCACCCTGGGCTGCTGGACACATCTTTTACAGGGGTCAACACTAGCACAGGGCATCAGGAGATTCCCCCTGGGAAGCTTGAACCTGAGACACCAGTGTAGCTGTGCTATTTTTTTAAAAATTGCATATGTATATGGCTCATTTGATGTCTGATTATAAAGGTGGGGGATGTTTTTGTCAGATGTTTCATTTGTTGAGGCCTTTTTTTGCTGTTGCACATTCATTTCTCAGACTGGACAGTGGCAATTGGGTTGATTATATGCATCAGGACATGCCTCTGCTACAACAGAAAAGTCAACTGAACGATGATTAAAGCTTCTAATACAAGATGATGCTCCCTTTGGTCTTATTTTTGAAAGAACTTCTTTTTTCATTTCTTTTTGCGAGATAATAAAAACCCAAAACAATGCTATGAGCAAAACAAGTAAATTACTGGAGCAGTAATTAGCAAAGACATCAGGCCAAAGGAATGCAAACATACAAGTCTCCTGCTGGAGCTCAGTGCAGAGCCCAGGGTGCTGCGTTAGGAGATTTGTTCAATCTCTCAGCAACTGCAGAGAAATGAGTGCAGACATGTCTGCTCCTACCTGAGTATTTTTACTACTTTGGAGATACACATCTAATACTCACAGGGATCCAGATCCATTTATTCAGACATTCCTCACCTTCAGACCTAGTTCTGCTGGAGACAGAAGCTTTGCATTAGCAACAAATGATGCAAGCCTGTCTTCTGCCCTCCACATAAATGGAACTGTGACATAAGGACTTGAGTAGCTGCTGAAACATTATTGCTGAGACATCCATTTGGTTTGATAGTGAGGCCAAAGAAATACCAAAAAAAACCAGAATTTAAGGCAAGCTAAAGCCTTAAAGCTTTTCATAAAGTGAGTACTTGTAACTTAGCGTCACTGATTCTATGTTCACACATTAACTTCTAGCCAGGAAATGAAAAAAAAGGGGATTTTCCCCTTAGCACATACAAAGTAGAATGGAGGGAAAGGAATAGCAGTGTTTGGTTGCCAGGATGTAATAATGAAGATAAACCCAGGTGGATTTGCTCCTCCCCCTGTGAAAACCTTATTGTTGTGAATAAGCAACAGTGTGACCAGAGATATCTTGGTGCAAGCAATCTCCAGATGCCTTGCCCCAGCACTCTCTGGGTAAATTATCTAACTTCTTGTAGCTTTCAGACTTCAAAATCAGCTATTTTAACTAAACATTTGGGTGAAACATTCAGTACAAAGCAATAAATTATTTCCCCAAGAAATGGATTTTGATGTATCAAGTTTTCAAGTAGGATCACGCTCTTGGCTGACAAGAATGCAAGCAAAATTATTTGCCTTCTTTGCTCCCTCTCTCCCTCTTCATTTATCTTTTGATAACAGTCAACTGCACTTATTCTTAAAGAAGTATTGATGATTATAGGCATAGTTTGTTCAAAATAAAAATTGCATATTTTATATGCAAATTTCATAATGTTTTAAATATAATATACAGTATGTGTATATTCTATAAGTTATATTATAATATATATAATGTATTATTATATATTATTATTATAAGTTAAATCTATTCTAAAATAAAATAATTTTTCATCCCTGTTTTGTTTGTACCTAGGAGAGCTCAGGATATTTCCATTGCAACCTACAAGCCTACCTTCCGATTTTTAGTGCTACCAGAGTAAAGTGTGTTACTGAGATTGTATAAAACAGACCCACTCAAGGGGAATTGCCATTTCTGGAGCAATCCTAGGAAGTCTTTGAGTAAGGATAAGAAATAGGATCCGTTCTCATATTTGACACAATAAAATATCATGGATTTGCTTAGTTTAATATAATGTAATTCACTTGAGTATTTAGCTTAAGCACGTGGAAAATCCTAGTTTCTCTTAGGGATAGGAAAGAGACTCAAGTGATTAAAAGCCTTTGGTTACTTTTCCTGGTAGCTTTTTGTTGCTTGTTTTTGCAGGAAGTTAAGAATTCTCTGAGGAAAGCTCCGAGCTGTTTGTGTGGCTTTGTGAGCAATGGAAAGAATTTACACAAAATATGCCACTGCTGCGTGGTGATATGGAACAATAAATAATAAAAGAGGCAAGAGGTAGGAATCGCCCAGGCTCCCTTTCTATAAAATCACTTTTCTTAGAGGATGATAATTGCCAAGGAAGCTGGCTTTGGAATTTGGCAAGGAGCCAAGGTGTCCTAATTACCTTTACTTTGCAGTTTGGTTCTTGATAAGAAAGCACTACTTGGAAGTAGCTGGTATTGCAGAATTTATTAATGCTGAGTAAATGAGATGGTTCTGCTGCAGCAGAAACGTGGGCAGGCTTTCAAAACATAGGAACATATTAAAAATATTATTTTGTAAAAGACTTGACAAGGAATCCTAGGTAGCCAAAGTTGAACAGTATTATAAAAAATCCTTTATGCTGGTTATTAAAATGAACAATTATTTTCTGATGGAAATTGGTAGTTTTCCATTCAATACTGTGCTCCTCATTGAGGGAACAGCAGTTCCAAGCAAACTTTTGTCACAGAAGATGAGAATACGGAATTATCCTTTCACAGTAACTTAATGCAGCAGAAAACTTTCAAAGCAATAAACCGTATAAATATTATTCTCACCACAACTATTTACTACAGGGCATAACAGCCCTGGTCTTCATTAGCATTTTAAAATTAATGAATGTCATTAGGGATGGCAGCGTGTCATAGTGGAACAGCTCTGGATGTGCCACAGAGTTGCTCCAGTTCCACCAACACCTACCTTCAAACAGCCTCAGCTGCTGGATTTTTAAGCTTGCCCTGAACTGGTTATTCTGATTTCCTCGCTGATACCGGCGGTGCACACACAGAGCCGCTGTTATCAGGCAGCTCCATCGGTGTCTCTGCCCCCGCCTTGCCCCGCCGGAGCCGCTGCCTCACCTGCAGGCAGGAGCCACCCAGGAGCGCCCCGGGAAAGCCGCTCAGCCTCCGGGCGGAGAGGCTGCGTTTCCGTTCACAGAACGCACGGAATTAACCTAAAAGCGTCTGGCGAGTTATTCTCACCAGTCTTACACTATCGGACAGATTAACTGAGCCAGCCTTCGTATTTCCTTAGAGAACGTTTCGATTTTTGGCTTAATTTCCAGTCCTTTGCAGCAGCAGCAGTGGGAGGGTAAGCTCCTCACAGGTGAGGTGCTCACAGCAAGGCACGGCTCTGACAGTGCGGACAAGCAGCTCATGGCTTTGCCAAGGGCTTGAATTTCACAGCGCAGCACTGTGAAAATCAGGGTTTGGTTAAGGAAACCACGGTTTGGTCAAGAGAACCGGGGTTTGGTTAAGAGAACCAAGGTCTGGTAAAGGAAACCAGGATTTGGTTAAGAAAGCCAGGGTTTGATTAAGAAAGCCAGGGTTTGGTTAAGCTCCCCGAACCCCAGACTTTTGTCGGTAGATAAAAAGCAGGAGCAGAGCTGTGCCTTAGGGCTGAGGAGCAGTTTCACGGCACCTGTAGCTGTAATTTCATCCTGCTGCCAAAGGCATTTAAAGCCCCCTTTCCCCGTGCAGCCCCTGCCCCTCTCCCCGGCTCAGCACTCCCGACACCACACCGTGAGCCGGATTTTGTGTTTTCCTGCCTGACCTCGGATTTTGTGTTTTCCTGGCTGCCCCGCAGGCACAGCCGTGGCTGAGATGTGCAGGGACTGCAATCTCCCCACTTGGCACAGCCCACGGAGCCGAGGCTTTGGCTGGGAACTGATCCCTCAAAGAGGATCTTTTGCATATGCAAAGCAGATCTCAAAGGCCAGCCCTGCTTACTCAGCTGTTTATCGCTCTCACGTGAGCAGCAAGATCATTAGGTGCAGTCAGAGCTCACGCTGTTAATTTTTTTTTTAATCCATTGTTCAAAATTCCATATACATGATCATTAATTTACCTGGTATTAGCTGGTTTGAAGGAAGCCCATGTGACTTCTTCAACAAAAGGTTGTAAAAAATAACAACAGGAGTAAATTGGAAGGCAAGAAAATTTGCTGATAAACACAATTTTCAGGATACTCGAGACTAAGGCAGAGACATTGAAAAAGTGCAGTATTAGATGATGAAATGGTTGATTACACCTTATGCAAGTGGATGCAAAGCGACAGTCTAGGAAAGACAGGCTGCACTGTGTGTTAGCAGTCAGGGGTTCTGGTTTAGATAAAAAACCAGATAAAGACAGGCGGGATTTACTGGGGAGAGCTCCCTAAAATCCTGAGATTTTGTAAAGTCTCTAGAATAGCACCTTAAACAACCTGCAAGCATTTGATGCTTTTAGCTGCTACTTCAAAATGCAGACAGAGATTGGTTTGCCTAAGGGTGAAGGGATGAGGGAGATGGGGAACAAAAATGAGGAGAAAAATTGATATATTGTTACGATACCCAACTATACAACTTCTCTCCCAGTTCTTATTGTGCACCAACAACAATTCTCACTTCTTGGCAGCTCTTATCCTGCAGTTCCACTAAACTGCCAAACACTTACACCTGAGATATGCTGAACAATATTGAAATGTTCTCACACACCCACATTTTGGGTTTGGATTACCTCAGTGCAGCCGGGGTGCAGCTGGGAATTTTAGAGATGATTCCCCAAGCAGGTGCCTTGTTTGTGGAATGGGATTTCTCCCAATCCAGCTGCCACATTTAAGGTCATGAAATTACCAGATTTCACCTCACAAGCATCTCTGAAATGTTAAAATACTCATCTTAGTATTTTCCTATATGCAGCAAGTACATGAAGTGTGACAGACGAATTCCCATCAAAAAGGTGAATATACAGTTCTTTTAAAATTAATTTCTACCTTTACAAAATGCAGCTGATATTACAAATATCTCAGTTTAGGTGACAGCACTTCAGTTAAATAATTTCAAGACATTTTCATCCCTTTCCTGTTTGTGATCTGTGCTGATCTGATTTTGCTTGATTTCCATCCTGAATATCTGGTTGATTCTTTTCCTTAGTCCCATACCAAAAGGGGAGATTTTGTGTCTCCAAAATGTGCTCAAAGTTCAGGGTTCTGACTCATCTCAGTCTGACCAATGAAAATAAATAATCTATTCTTAATATCCATTACTTGTGTACTCCTAGTTTGAAAAGTATTTAGGACACAAGATTTAGATCCAGATCTGTTCTCCAAATGTTCCATAGATGTTGGAATCTGGATCTGCAGAGCCAAGACAGCCAAGGCTTTTCAGAATAATTATGGCTCAGCTTTAGTGATGCTCTTGTTCCCTCACAAAATCCTGGAGAGCACATTTTGCTATGCTTGACCTTTGTTTAATTTAGTAGCATAAGCACAGAGTTGTTTCTCCAACACAGAAAAAACACCAGTATGACATAAAAATACTTAGAACAGTTTTCACAGCAAAGCAGAAAACCCACGTGGTTTCATTGGCAGGGTTAAAAAGCTGTGCTGTGTTTACAAAAATTCTACAAATAACTTGAAAACCCTTGACAGGTAAATCCTAAAGAAACGTCTGGGGTGTTAATTCTGGAATAAAGGTGCATAGAATATATAAAAAGATGTTGAACTCAGAGTTTTTGTTTATACAGAGCACTTCACTTGGCAACACAAAGCCTTGTGAAAGTGTGCAATGTGTTTTTAAAAAGCAAGTTTAAAACACACAGGATTGTCATCCCAGCTTTCTCACAAATAAGTAAAATTAAGGGGAAAAAAAGAAGAAAGAGAATGGGAGAGGAAAGAGAAATAACATTTTCCCGTGCAGGTATTCTGGAGAGTACAGCAGGCTCCACCCAACATGGTAAACAGAGAGTTTGCAGAAAGCCAGGCTTAAAAGAGAAGTAAAATGAGGAACTCCACAGTCAAAAAAAAAAAAAAAAAAAAACAGAAGT
>VZTJ01006608.1:1416455-1452028 GCA_013397795.1 Orthonyx spaldingii
AAAAGGCAGAAGTTCCCCAACTAAATAAAAGTTCAGTGCTAAAATTTATCATCCTGATTCTAGGAACTCAGTGATATCACCACAGGCTACAAAAATAGCCACCCAAGGAGTCACATGGAGTGATGTAATGTGAATGTGGAATAAATCCTTGCTTTTTTTAAACTGAAATATTTATATTCAGCGAAACTCTAGGAAAAGCACAAAGCAACATCGAGGGCAGCGGCCCAGGTCAGGGCAGTTCAGCTGTGCACTCCTGGTGCTCCATCAGTCCCGTGGCAGAACAGAGAAAGCACTGCCTGGGAGTGGCGGGTAACACCTTCACTTCTGGTTAAATGCATCATCACAAAGCCACTTAACTCCTCCTGTCCGAGGAGGGAATGGATGTGGAGTGTCTGGAAACCCCACTCCGAGGTTCTGCCCTCAGGAAGGCAGCTCATGACTTCTCAAACACAAAGGATTTTTGCTTTTTCCTCCTGTGTCCCGGGAAAAAAAGGTACCCAGGTAATCAGAGATGCAGCACGGGGCAGTGATGGCATTTCAGTTCAGGCAGCTGCGTTCCCACAGTGCTCCAGGACCCAAAATCTGAAGTATTTCAAAGAGCCCTTTTTAAAATTATAATCCTAAAACACTTCTAAGGAAGCCAGAAAGAAAACACAGCAACTTTTGAGACTTCTGTTGGGATACAGTGGACAAGAGCAGAGTGCTGAGCTGTGACTGGGGAAAGACAATGAACAGCTGGGTGCAGGGTGTTAATGCACTGATGGCAGCAAACAGCATCATCCACAGCCCTGCTGCATGAGATCATGGGCCAAGGGGGTATTTCTAACCACATGAGAGAAGTGTTGCTCCTTCCAGCAGGGAGTATGGCCAGAAAGGAAAAAAAAAAGACTTTTAGAATGTCCTTTGTGAAAAAACCAAACAAAAGAGTGGCTCTGCTGTGAGCTGCACGTGACTTGCCAGGTCCATCTTTTAGAACTGGTCTTGAACCTAAATTAGCCCATAAATTGATTCTGCATCTCTCCCACATCATGACACCAGTGAGGAGTTTAGGAACAGCCTCACTGGGCTGTGGAGCTGTCACAGCTCCTGCTTGTTGAAGTTACTCTTTTTATCCAGCTGCATTAATTCCAGGTTTCTTTTTTTAGAGTACCTGAATATTCAAGTCTGATGCTTTATGCCACTTAATTATCTCCATAGAGCTATGTGTTAATAAGGAAATAATGTGGTTTTAAGACAGAATGCACAATAAAAATATATACAACAATATCATGGCAAATTTTAGATGATAATGAGCAACAACTACAAAGGCTTTGGATTTAAAGCAGTGAAGGGCTCAAATTGTGGCTCTGCCAGAAACTACTTAGTCAAGTCACTCAAGGCAGTAACTGAAATTAGCAGATCTTAAACGTTTTACTGGCTCTGAGATTAAGTTAAATGCAGTAAAGAGATTTCCAAGAATGGCAAAATGACTTTGTTAGTGACAGTGGGAATCAGTTGGGGAAAAGTGTGAAGTAGCAAGGCAGTAACAGGGAACTGTATTGTACACCTGGAGCTTCCAAAGCATCCAATCAAAACGTGAGATTACACTAAAACAAAAACAGGTAATCCTGTTTAGTCCTGTTTCTTGTTCTCCCTCAGCTGTCCCCAGAGGGTAAGGGGATATCTCAGGTTATTACCACCACTCTCAATTCAAGAGCTCTTCCAGGGCCCCCCGTTTCACTCTGGGTTATTCTGTTCTGTCCCAGCCTTGCTGCTGCTGCTGCTTGCAGTGGTACAGCAAGGAGGAAATCAGCATTTCAGAGGGGTCCTGTCCTGTCCTGTCCTGGGCTGAAATCCACAGAGGAGCTGGAACTTCTCAAATCCTCACAAGGCCAATCCCTGTCCTCACATGACCCAAGGAAGTCACAGGACCTGGTGACACTGAACGAGCAAGGCTGAGGTGGAACTGCCAGTTCTGCTGCGAGGTTTGCACATCCTGGCTTTGGGCTTTGTGTGAGGGGCTCTGGAGGAGCCACCCAGGGCAGCTCCCAGCCCTGAGCCCCAGAGCCACTGCCCTGCTGGGCTGCTCACCCACCACGGGCACCGCAGCAGCTCCGGCTGCCAGAGCAGCACCCCGAGGTTCAGAGCCTGGGGAGGTCGGTCGTGCTGCACAGGCCTCTCAGAGCTGTTCTGTGAGGCATTACACAGAGTTAAATCTCAATTCTCACTCCTCCTCTGTGCTTTTCACACTTGCATCCCTCAGTGAGAAAGGAGGAAGCAAGGATAAGCTCAACATCACAAGACTCCTGGGTGTTACTGCAATGAGGACTCAGTTCTAACATTCTGGAATATATTTGGAAAAGCTTTGTTCAGAAGGGGTCCACAGCCTCCCCATTCCTCAATTTCCTATCCCTGCAGTGGAAACAGGCACGCTTCCCTTGGTCTTTCAACACTTCCAGCTCTTAATGAGGCATCAACAGTGGTTATATGAGGGACAAATTCGTAAGGCAGAATTCCTGCCGGCACTGGACATAACTGTAATATTGACAAGGAAAAGATCTCTAATGTTTACTGACACTGGAAACTGTGTTCATGAAGAGGGAGACACTGAAAAACAACAAAAAGCCCCCTCAGAGCAGGGAGAAGGATTGTGGAGCGTAGCAGAACAGAAAACAGAGCTATTCACCACACACATCTATTTTCCCTCTAATGAAGAGGGAGAAATCTCTCAGTAACCTGTAGAGAAACTCCTCACACAAGGGCAGGCTCTCCAAAACCATCTACTTGCATGGCCTTCTTCACTAGGAAAAACTGCTTCTGATTTAATTTCTTTTTGCATTCTTACCACTTATAGCATTTGCACATTTGTTCCAAATATCTGTAAAATCTCACATGTCTGCCTAGGAGGAGTTTCACTAACATGCTTGCAGCATAAACAGTCTGCTTTTGCTGTCCAGAACATAAACAGAACCCACATTAAGTTACTCACTTCTCAGCACCCTGAGTGACATTACAATGTTATGAGCATTGCACTTCCCTGGCCAGCAGCCCTGTTTGCCCCATGGCCTGTGAAAGAAGGAACCAAATTCACACTCAGGTGATGTTGCAGTAGTTACAGCTGCCCCCCGACATAATTTCAGAGAGGCTATTTGATTCAAAATTGTAAATGTCTGAAAATGTCATCCCAAAGCAGCAAGTTCCTTACGGAATAAAGGTGATGAAAAACTGAAAAATTCAGTTCCAAGCTGTCCTAAGTTTTATTTTACATTGTCTCACCTAATCTTTAATGGGAAGGACAATTAAACACTCTTGACAAATAACATTCCAGGAGATCTGAAGAATTTCAAGTAGTTTTGCTTCCAAATCTGTTTTTGAAAATGAATGAGACTTCCAGTGGCAAGTTGAAAATAAAAAGTTACATGGAATTTAACTTGAATTCTCTGGCCACAGACAAGTTTTTGTTTGCATTAAGCTCCGATCTCCAGATCCAGTCATAAACAACAAGTCAGTGTTTGATCCTGCACAGGGAAATTCTTCCGTGGACCCTCAGGAGTGTGGCTCATCCGTGATACCATCGTGGCCTGGCTGGAGGAACAGACGACGGTCCCTGACCAATTCCTTTGAACTCTGACAGAACAGGGTGGTTATTTCTCATTTATTTTACCAGGCAGAGGATGATTCTGTCCTGGGGTCCAGCCAGTCTCTTGGAACTCCAGCAGCTCCAGCTCCCTCACCGTTTTCAGTCCTTTGCCCATCTGCTGTTCCCATCTCCAGGCTGCAGCACCCGGGTCATTGCTTCCCAAGGCAGCTGGACCTTTCTCTCTCTCCCTCAGCACCCAGGGTGATTTTTTTTCTTCAGCTGAGGTTAAACGGGAAGCAGAATGAGGACTGCAGCCCTCAGAGGAAAAGAGAAGCAGGAAGGGTCCCAGAGTCCAGGGCAGCCCTCATCCCTTCTCCCACCCTTCCCGTGGGCCGGCTGGGCTGTGCTGCCCTCTCCGTGTGGATCAAGGACCCTGGGGGTTCCCTCTGTTTGACTGCAGGACTCCAGCCTAGAAACCACCTCTGGGTAAAAGCAGGAGCAACCCCAAGGAACAGGGATGTGACTCGTGAAAAAGGACAGCAAAGGAGAGCTGGGTCCCACAGGGACTGCTGAGGGATGTCACAGTGGCTCCCTGAGGGAAGGGCAGGGGAGGTGGCTCTGGCAGCCTTTTTTCTCCAGGCAGCTCTGGAAGTGCCTGTTCCCCAAGGCAAGTGGCATTCCATGAATTTAGGAGACTCAGGATAATCAAATAAATAGATACACACCCAACTCCGTGTGTTTTTCTTGGGTTTGTTGTTGCTGTGGTAGAAGTTTTCTTCCTCAGGATATTTTGGGATCCAGCCTGTGCTTTTTGAGGTTAGTTCTGTAATCCCAGCACCAGATTTTTAGCTGAAGGTATTCTCCAGCTGTTCATCACCTAGGGCATACACGCAGCTGGCAGAATGCCAACCACCAGAACAACAAAACAAGGTTTCATCTCTCCTTTTCAGTGATGTCTCCAAGAGCCCACGAGGGGACGATTACCAGAGAGGGAGGAAAACGGTCCTTTGGATTCCACCCAGTATGAAAGGGGATGGTGCTCGGAGAGGCTGAGCAGTTCTGGAGGATACAGCCAAGAACATTTTTGAAACTTTTCAACAAAACACCACAAAAATTAGGGGCAAAGTCTCTTTTGTACATGCCAAGCCCTCAGGTTGTGCCAGAACCAAGTGAGATACCCAAACGCAGCTCTGGTAGCTGGTTTTTCTCTCTTTTTTTTGGTCTTTCAGTCTCTCCTGATGGAACTGGTTTACTTTGTATAAATACACAAAAATAGGAGCAAAATCCTGGAACTTCTTTGTTCCAAGCGCTTGACCTAGACTGTGTGATAATTTGGAATGAAGGGATGTCTCATCTAAACCAGAAACTTTGTATTGTATTAGAACTCTGAGACCTTCCCTGACAAAAGCTTCACCAAAATAAATTGGTTTCCATGCAGAACTTTTGGGTGTGAATGTCGTTTTCCAATGAAAAAGCATTTTGTCTGAAGATCCTTGATGAGTTCTCTTTCTGAAGAAACACGTTTTGAGTAATCACTCTTCAGGCCAAGGAAACATTTGAAAATCATGAGCTTCATCAGTGTCATCCAACAGATGCAATTTTACATAAGTAATTAACTTGACAAATACGCGTGAGCGTTCTCCACTGGTTTGCAGTTATTCTCAGGGTACAGCGAGTAATTAACGCTGCATCTGAAAGCAGCTGCAATCCATTGATGAGCGGTCTTTGCATATGAATAGAGTTTGATCTGTGAATGACTAATTTCTACTTCTGAAAGAGATTTCACATCTTTTGCTTCCTGCTAGAAAGCAATTACAATTTCTGTGGACAATTCAGCACTGAACACTACCCTTAGATTGGAAGCTGTGTTTCATTCTTAACTTGTTTGCTTGCTTTTGATACTGCCCAATAAATTCCACTGGAGCAGAATCTTAAAGGCCCATGAAGTGATAATTTATGGGACTGTGAGCAATGAAATTACAGGAACATAAGGGAATCTGAATGTTTTGTATTATCTTTGTGCTTAACTTCAGATACATAAAGAGCCTTTTTGCAGTGGAGTGCTTACAACTGATGCTCCATTGCAGGAGGAGATGTGATCACAAAACGGCCCCGTCAGGTTTTGTGGGGGAGATCAAGTCAAAGCAGCAGTTATTGGCAATGTCAGCCTAGGAAGCAGCTTTAATGTATATAATATATACATATTCCCCGAGACTCTGTGTATTTCTGCTGGAGATGACTCCAGTGAGTTTTACTGACCTCTGGATGCAACAACATTAAAGCAGAGGTGCCTCCACCCCGCTTTGCTGGGAGTGCAGATGCACCCTCCATGTGTGACTCCAGGGCAGCGTTTGAAGAGGTTTGATGCTGACGATGCAGGAACTGTTCAGGAATTTCTGCTGATGGAATTTACTGCACAGTTCAATCTCTGGCCATTGGTACCAGCCCTAAGATTTGGGAAATACATTTTTCTTGGCTGCTCTCTTGCCACCATTTGCACAAAGGTGGCTGTGGGCAAGACAAGCATCATAAATTCCCAGTTTTTCAATAATTTTCCCTCCTGACTTGACCATCCTGTCTCTTCTTACTAGAGCAGAGAGGAGGGACCACCACACCTCTGCTAACATGGCCAGTAGGTTTTCATTTCCCCTCTGGCCTTTTTAAAATCCAGCACACTGTGAGTGTACTAGCTACTAATATTAATGGGATCTCAGAGCCCTGGGCATTGGAGTGTCCTCAGGGAAAGGTTTGTGTGGATAGAAAAGAGAAACGATTTTCCTTAACTCACATACACAGAAGGGCACTGGTCTGGTTCTAGGCTCATTTGAACTCCTCTGAGGGAATTGAATCTTGGGTAAATCTAACAATAAATAAATCATAAAGCAGCAGATAATGAATTTGAGCATTTTTAGTAGTCTTTCAGACACTGCTTCCTTCAACTGAATTAGGAGAAAGGAATGATCACCAAACCTGTTGGGGTTTTTAATCTCACTGCATAGGAATATCAATTTCTGTGATGCAATCTGGTTTGCAATCCTGCAAATCTCTCAGGAACAGAATTGCTGCAAGAATCCCCTTTTCCACGTGCCCATACACCCCCACAGCATCTCCCAGCCCTCACAGCACGGGGTGGAAGCTGTGATGGATGGGGCTGGTTCGGGCAGGGGAAGAGCTGAACCAGCCGTGAGGCTGCACCTGCCCTGGGGTGTGCATTACCCGCAGGGACTGGGCAAACCCCCCAGCTCTGGCTGCTCAACGCAGGCTTCAATATCTGCCTGCTGAGCTCTAAGCACTCTTTATCTGTTCTGTGAGCTGAACGCCTTCAAACGGGACACAAAGGTCCCAAGGTCTCTTGCACACCTCGTGTTTGCACACAAGGAAGGAGAGCTGGCTCCAGCCCGTGTGTGAAGCCAACTGTGGTGTTCAAATGCTGTCACAGCTACCAAAGCCCCAGTTTACCCTGCATTCAATGGCTTTCTCAGGACTCACCAATACAGGATATACTGTACAAAGTAAACCCATATCCACATCTGGAAACAACAAAACCAGATTTATAAATGTATATCCAACTTTAATATATAATCTGAAGAGCAGAGTTCCTTCTGCACCTTGAAAACTTTTCCTTTGATTAAACAGCGATTGCAATCTTCCCTCAGATAAACTATACATGTGTGTATATATATTTATGTCTATAATTTCAAAATCAAAGCCTTGTACTTCTTCTGGATGTCATCTGCTGGCACTGGGAGCTGATCCCAGCACCCCAGAATGCAGCCTGGCAAGTATTAATCTCCTGCTTATAAAGGGCTCTCTAATTGCCCTGGGTTTTCTCCCTTTTGAACTAGCTCCCTAACCTGTCATTTTCCCTGCTATCTGCCCAGAGGTAAATGAAGTATCTGGTACACCCAAGGAATTCCTCAGCTGCTACAGGTGACTTCAGACTGGGAGTTGCTATCACCAGGGAAGAATGAATTTACCTGTAACCAGGTTTCAATAACATCCCCGGGCCAGAGAGATCGCTCCTGCTTCCATTTTTACACCATTTCCTGGCTCTTCTGAGGGGAACAGTGGAGCCTGCATGAAGCCTCCTGCTCTGAGCTCCAGCACCAGATTGAAGCTGGGAGAGATTCTGATCGTTGAGCGAGTATTGACTTGATTTAACAGGGCAAGAAGAGCCTCAGTGAGCAGTTGCAGTTGCTGCTGCTCCAGTGCTGAGCGATTCAGCACCTCCAGCCTGACACGCTTTGTCTTCCCCCTTTTGCAAAATCGGGGTTGTTCTTGCATTTGGCACTCTGCACTCAGGCAAAGGCATCACAGGGAATCCTCCACTGCCTCAATTTGAAAAGATTCTGCTGTTAACAAGCAGCTGCCCAAGGCCAAGGCCACGTAAAAGCAGGGAGGAGGCTGCAGGGTGAAATGCTGATTAGCATGGGGTGACAATGGCTCTGTGGCAACCCAAAAAGGGCTTGAACTGGAATATGAAAATACCAACTCCTCTCCTTTTCCTCACCTTGAGGAACCCTCTTCCTCCTGCTGCCATCCTGGTATCAAGCCCCTGTCATTGTGGCCTCTGACTTGTTCCACGTGTGGGAAAATAGACAAGACACCAGGAAAAGAATCAATCCCAGGCTTGGAGTTTGGCTTTGGGAATGCACAGGAAGGACAAAGGTCTGGGATAGCCTTTACTCCAGACAGCAGCACTGCTTTCTCTGCCTCAAGATTCAAGCTTCTGCACCCGAAACTGTTCCGTGTCTTTAAGTGCTGAAAACTACAAAGTTCATTTCAAATCCACTACAGATTTCCTAAAAAAAATGGTGAAATAATTTTCTATATGAAAGTCATGGGAGGATACTCAAGCTGTAGCCAGCTGATTTAGGTATTGGTGAATTGGTGGACAAATTGATCATAAATTCAAGTAAAACCAGTGAAATTATTCCCATGTGTGTGGTAAGAAGTGAAAGTGAGAAAAAATAAGCCAGCAGCTGGGAAGGCAATTTTAGTTCAGCTGAAGGAAATGTTGTCCTGGCACCCATAAATTCATGTTTTCAGTTCAAGCAGCTTTGCTCCCTTTCAGCTCACAGTGGGGCTGGGAACAACGCCCTGGGAGCAGCTGAGGGCAGGAACAGCCCAGCATCACCTGCTGGGCCTGGAGCAGCTTCCAGCGCCAGGGAACGTGTCTGGGATCTCTGCTGGGAACAGCTGAACCCTGCTGCATCCACCTGCAGCTCCCTGGTCATACAAGGCAAAGGACACTGCAGATCCTGTGGGGATCCTGTGGAATCCTCTGCTCCTGGCTCGGGCTCTGTGTGTGTGTGGTGCTCTCATCAGCACTGCAGACAGTGGGTGGAGAGGTTTAGGGGGTGTGGAGATGTTTTACAAAAGCAAAAACAACCTACAGGTGCAGCTAAAAATACTCTGCTGCACATTCAGTCAACGAGTTAAAAATGCCAGTGAAGCCCCAGTGTCAGAGCGTGAACCTGCCAGCATTTAGCAAAAATCTTTATTCCCTTTTTTCCTTTAATACAGTTACTTCAGTAATTATTTCAATAATTCCATGCTTTAAGAGTGGGAGAGCAGGGGCTTGGCTCCTATAAAGTGGCTCAGCTTTTAGATTTTTTTGTCTCCTCCACCTCAGGGTTTTATTTGTATGCAAACTATATTTGTGCAGGTGCCTACCTGGGGTTTGGGGCACGCAAAGGCAGGGCTTGCCAAAACTGTGCATTTTTTGTTTTCCTTTTCTTAAGCAAACAATCATTCCACATACCAGCGTGTTTGGGCACCAGAGGGA
Source organism: Orthonyx spaldingii (assembly GCA_013397795.1). NCBI lineage: Eukaryota > Metazoa > Chordata > Aves > Passeriformes > Orthonychidae > Orthonyx > Orthonyx spaldingii. Next base: position 1,425,803 of record VZTJ01006608.1, read on the forward strand.
TGTATTCTGTATAAAAGTCCACATTTTTTGTGGAACTACTTATGCTTTTTCTTGCACTGCAAGTGAATAAAGGGATAAGATAGAACAGAATAAAACCTTGTGACAGAATTCTGGGATCTTTCTCTGCAGCCTCCAGAGTAAGAAGGTTTCTGTCTTGACCCCCTGATACCATCCAGGGTAATAAAACATTTGAGGCAAGGAGAAGAAGTGATTCCTGGTTGGAAATATTCAAAGGAGGGGACAAGCTAAGGACCCTCAGACAGGAGGTTCTTTAAGCAGGGACTCCTTGTGGGATCAACATGAGCAAGACTTAAACCTGAGAGTGAGACTGAATCTGCTTGCATTCAACTGCTTGTACAAGTCAATGTTCTGAGTATCAAAATGAACAAGTATTCCATTAAACTTCCAGTGCTCTGTGATTAAAAATGAAATAAGCCCAACACATCTTTTGGGGGAGAACTGTGTAAGTACAAGAGGGTTTGTGCAAGGAGCAGTGCAGAGGCAGAGGGAGCACAGCTCATTTTGGAGTGAATGCTGCTCCATCCTTGGGCCTTGCAAACAGCTCTGCTCCTCTTTGGGGCTTCCTGTGGCACCTCCACCCCACTGGGCTTTCCCAGGAGCAGTGACGTGGCATCCCTGTGCCTGGGAGGAAGCACACCAGTATCCTCTTGTTCCCCCACACAGAGCAAGCACGGAGCACCCCAGCATGTGGCACAGTCCAAACCACAGCAACACGCAAAAAAACCAGGAAAAATGTCACATTTGGGGTTCAGAAATGAAGGAGGCAGCGACCACATCAGCTCCAGCAGAGCCCAGACCCAGCAGGAGCTCGGGGAGTGCTGACTTCACCAGGGCAGGCAGAGTGGAGCCAACGACATTAATCCAACCTACAATGCCCAAAACACTCATCCCAACCTTTCTGCTTCAGATTTTGAGGAACTGTGGGGTTCCTGTCAGTGAAGGGAAATCCAGCGTGGCTTTGCAGCTTAGAGGGGAAAATACAGCAACATAACACTTGGGGGAAAAAACCTAAAGCATTCCCATTTTGTTCTTCTTTCTCCCCCAGCCTGATTCATGGTCATTTGTTAAGGATTTGGATTGGGAATAGAACTTGACATTGCACTTAACTTGTAAATTCCTGTTTCAAAACAGGGGACAATGTGTGCTCCATTGTCCAACACAAGCAGGTGTCTGTGCCAACAAAAAGGACACTGGGCAAAGGGGTTCTGATGGCTGTTGTTTGGCACAGGCCTGTGTTTGCAAAAAACCTCCATTTCCAGTCACTTGGGTGGGGAGGTTTTATGGAACAAGCTTGATTAGGTTGCTTTCCTGAGGAGAGGAAGCTTATGTAATGGCTCAGTCTATCTCCTGCTCCAAATTTCAGACATATCTGACACATGAGTCAAGGCCTCCAAAATAATTAATTTGCTAAAGTTTCTTGGAAGTCAGCAACTGAAGGGAGGAAAAGGAGCCATATTCATTCCTCAGCTGCAGGCAAGGAAGGACTCAGGCCCCAGATCTCCTGTTTGTGCAGAAGCTGGCAGGGCCCGTGTACCTGAGGCTGAATCAGCCCCAGCACGTGAGGGGTTTGCCCTCTGGGGTGAGAACCACAGCTAAGAGAGCCTTGTTCATCACAGTGGGGAGCAGAGGTGCTTTAGGGATGAGACCATTTAAATCTGTGGTGAAACTGCTTTAGCCTTGCTCTTGGTGGAGCAATGGGGGGTTTTTCCCCCTTGAAATGTGCTCTGACATCCAGAACACAGCAAGCTCAGTCTCCAGGCTTAAAAAAACATGGAATATTCAACAAATTGTACCAGAGATGAGGCACAAAGTAATTAAAATCCTGGGAAATATCCACAGGATTCTGGTCCTTGGCTATTTCACTGTGGGCAGGGTGGGGAATCACCTCTGATCCCCCTCTCACTTGGATTTCCCCAGGCTGCCAGAGAATGAGAATGGGAGTGGAGCTGCTCAAGTGCAATCTGTGGCTCTGCTTTTGCTGAGGAATAATAGCAAAGCAGTGATATAACTGCAGGAAACTGTCCAGAATCATGAAATGCCTCACTTTTTTTTCTTTTTTTCCTTATATTTGTGTCATTCCCTTTTCCATTTGTTGTTTGCAGCCTGAATTCCTCAGATAACTTTGAGCAGACTTGAGTTTTACTGCAGATATGGAAAACTGCCTGGAAGTTTTACTCCTTGGTTGTTCTGGCTGCTTTCCAGCCCCAATAATACTCAAGATGCAACAGATCCAACTTGCTCCAGCAATCATTCTCTGAAATACAGTGAAAAATAAAGGATCCTATTCAAAATTAGCTGCTACCTTAATTAATGACTTCAGGAAACAGTACGAGTGAGTTGTGGCCCAGGTCTTTGGAGGGTTAATTCTAACTCTGCTGGAGTGGTGAGGTGATCAAATAGCAATTAAGAAGGAAAAATAGCAATTTTTTCTCTGTTAAGCTTTTTCCAGCTATTTCTTTGAAGCTGAAGTGTGCCCAGCCTTTCAAGCAAGTGCTTCAAATTTAGTGATTTAATTGCTGTGGTTGAGGATGTGTCTGCAGACATCTTGTACACTGATACATCTCTCCTGGCTGGACATCACTGCATTTATTTCCAGCCTGAATCACTGGTTCATTTGCAGCCCTAGCAAACCAAAATATTTACCAGCATGGGCTGAGGGGCCAAGACTGCAGCCACTACCCTGACACATGGTGAGAGGGAGTTTGAGTGTTGGAGCCCTGAAATTTGAAGCATCTGTGTCAAACCTCTGAAGGAATTTGTGCCTGATGCCCAAATCTTACCTCATGATCACTGTTTGTGCTGTCAGAGATGTGATAAAGGCAGAACGAGAGCCCAGCCTTTACCTGGGACTTTTAACTGATTTAATCTTCCCTTAGAAGGCACATCAGAGGGAAGAGAAGATGAAGAATCAGATCAGTTGTGTTCATGCCACTTGGTTTCCTCATTGAAAGAGCTCTGGGGCTGTGCCAAGCTCCTTCCAGGTCCCTACAATCCATTTTTGCTGATCTTGACATTCCCTCAGAACTTCACCTTTCTGCTGCCCCCAAACATCAGTTTATTCTGACATCGTTCTGCCCTGCACTGCATCTTTCTGGGACAAAAGTCTGCTCCCCTCTCACAGCTTCCCAGCAGCTTCAGGGAAGTCGCTGAGATTCCAAACTCTCCTCGAGCACCTTCCCGAGCCTCTGCCCCAGCTCCCCACTTTGGGAAGGGGGAATTGGCATTTCATGGCTCCTACCTCTTGTCTTGGCCTCTGTCTCAGGTGTGAGAGGTACAGCAGGGTTTCACACAACACAGGTTACAACTGATTTTTGCTGAGCAGGGGCAGGAAGGGTTTCACCAGAGCTGGACACGCAGAAGGAGAGAACCTGGACACACCAAGACTGAGGGAGTTCAGGAAAGTTACGATTCCGAGGCAGCTGAAGAATTTAAGGGTCAGAACCTCCAGGCTTTCCCGTGTGCTGAATGTCCTGGCTCACACAGGGTGTGATAAAAGAGGATATTATTGCTTCTCTTGCAACTTCTGAGCTGCTGCCAGACATTGTCCACCTGTGGAAGGCCATCAGAAACCTTGGGATTTTTGTTGTCCAGCAGAGGATATGGGTGACTGTTCTTTGTGCTCTCAGAACCTCTCACTGTAAGGTGCAATTACCTAATCAAGCATTCAGTTGCAAACTTGATGTGCTGCAAAACCACCAAGGAATCTGCCAAGTCCATATACATAAAAAACAGGCATTTTGCATATTTATTTCCAGTTGGTTTTTGTTTGGAACACACACAGCCTGAACAGCTTTCACATGCCTGCCTGCTGCTTCCTTTAGCTCTTCCTCTGCTGTAAATTAAAATACATAGGTCCAAATCTCTTCCACAAAATTAACAAGGGAAATGAAGAAATGTAAATTAGCAGGGCATCTTTTAAAATATTTGGATCGTGTCTTTTAAGTTGTTATATGGTATTTTAACATTTCATTTCAGCTATACTATTAAATAGTGGAAAATTATTAGTATGAAATACTGATAATGTTTTATATTTGTATAGATTATTAGTATAAAACAGAGGATAAAATTAATAGTGTACTATTAAATAGTATCCAACTGTTCTTTAGATGAAGAATCAAAGCAAAATCTCCAAATTGCACAAGAGGCAAAGGTGCTGGGCCCCACTGCCCCATCCCCTGCTGCAGCCCAGACTCTGCAATCCCTCGGTGTGGAGCAGCAGAACTCACAAAATGAGGGCTGGGATTAAGCTGTGGCACACTTGGAAAACGCACTTTGGTGCACATGAACCTCAGCCATCCCTTGGGAACCCCTGGCCCACACGGAGCCTGGCGGGGAGCTCCGGAGCAGAGAAATGATGGCAGAAATTCGGGGTGGCCTGGAGCCCCAGGACGGCGTGGATGTCCCACGCTGCTGTGCAGACACACGGCCCCTTCCAGACCTCCCCCTCTCACTCCTGGCAGGGTGGTTTCAAAGCGTCGAACAGGAGGCAGAATTAAAGCCTCCTGCAAAGAGGCTTCGATTAAATCTCGAGACGATTTCTGCAAACGAGTCGAAGGCAGGAGGTCTGAAAGCCCAGAATGGAGAGGTGCTGCTGGGGAAAGGGCAGTCACACGCCAAAATGCAGCTCTCTACCTGGCACACGTTAATCCCCGTGCTGTTTTAGTATTTAAATAGAAAATGACAACTTCAAAGATTATTAGATTATGATTTTTTCCTCAGAGAATGCAGAAAATTCCACCAAATCCTTCATACAAAATTCATAAACCTCCCCTTAGAAAACAGCACTGGGGCTTTTCCATCTGATTGCAGACTGATTAATTTAACCTTTGGAAGCAGGTTCAGCAGGTGTTTAATCCTGACCCTTCAGCCTGGATTCACAGGCCCATTATTAACCTTCCGGACAATTAAAAGTGCTGCAAAAGCAGTGCAAACCCCACTGCCCCCCCCGGCACTCACCGGAGCCTGAGCCGCGTTCCCACTCCCAACCATCCGAGGGGGTTTGGATCCAAGGAAAATCCAAAGAGGTTTGGGACCGCTGGGCCAGGAGCACCTGGGTTAACAGTTCCCAGGGAGGGAGAGCTGAGACCTGGGAATGGTCCTGCTTTCCCAAAGGCTCCAATGCACTCCTTGTGTGAGCACAAATACCTGGGAGCCCTGCGGGGTCACAGGGGTGACACAGCTAAAAAAGGCAAACCCACAGGCTTCATTTAAACTGCCCCAAAATGTTGGTGTTTTCCCCCGGGGGCTGCTCGTGAGCCTCTTCCAGCCTTTCCTACGGTTCTCCTGGAATTTTAATATCCCGCTCTCTCTGGGTTTGTGCTTTTTGATTCTTTTATTTTTAGCTGCAGTATTTCACAGTGGTCTGCAGAGCCTGCTTGACGCCAGCAGATGTAACTGGATGCCGGCTCCTGCGAGCCAGGAATTGCAGCCACGATCAGCACGCTGCTGCTGGAGCACAAACCCGGGCACCGGGCAGAACCAGGGAGCCTGAATCCCACATTTATCCCATGGCACTGGGCAAAACCAGGGACTCTGAATCCTGAATTTATCCCATGGCACTGGGCAAAACCAGTGAGTCTGAACCCTGAATTTATCCCATGGCACTGGGCAAAACCAGTGAGTCTGAATCCCACATTTATCCCGTGGCACTGGGCAAAACCAGGGACTCTGGACCCCAAATTTATCCCATGGCACTGTGCAAAACCAGGGAGCCTGAATCCCGAATTTATCCCACAGCTTGGGAAAGGAGGTGAGGGGACTTCATCAAAAGGGGAAGAAGAGCTGGGAAAGGTTAGGGATAAGCAAACAGCAATCAAAGATGCAAACAGGCCTGTCCCACAACAGATCTGTGTGAGCAGACTTCCAAAAGCAAGAGTTTACAAAAAAACCCCGAGATATTTCACTCCAGTAACCTGGTAACAGCCAGGCATGCACAGAGCAGGCTGCCTTCAGAAAGGGCTGTGTCAGCAAGGTTGACTTCAGTGGATAAATGAGAATAGGCTGCTTGGCAGCAGCTCACTGCTGACAGGCATCTCCCAGGTCACATTTTCCAAGTTATTGTGGCTCCTGTGATGCACACAGGACTGCAGCTCCCAGGTCCGTTCAAGATAAATAAAGGCCACATCTCCCACCCAGCTTTCAGGTTTTCACCTGAGATTGTACAACTGGAATAAATCTGGCTGAATCACCTTGCCTGAACTTACTTTTTTAGTTTTGTGCCTGGCCCTGTAGCAGAGAACAAAGTGATGGATTGCCAGTTTATCTGATTGAGAAATTCCTCATCCCAGCTATTCTCGGACCTGTAGCTACAGCAACGTGTCTCCAACAGAGTGTGAGCGCTGCAAGGGAGAGAAAACCGAGTGCAGGGAGGCATTTTATTCCCCAAGGTGCCACGATGAGTCAGCAGCAGAGCCGGGTTGGAGTGCAGCGTTCAGCCTGCCCAGCCCGTGTGCAGCTCCTCCTGCAGCCTCCAGGGAATGAAGGTCAAAAAGCTGGGAAAGCTCCGCTCCTGCCCTCGCACTGCACTCTGCTGCCGGCCTCTGTTTGGGCAGGGTCGGTGTTTGCTGCCAGGAAAGTGTAAATCAAGGAAAACTGAGAGCACGGGGCTTGCACGGAGCAGCACCGAGCTCCCCGTGGGGAGGAGCAGTGCTGGGCTGCCGGGGCACTGCACGGGCACGGTGTGTGTGTCACTGACACTGCCTGAAAATGAACGTTTCACCAAAAAAAGGCAGCTTCTCTATCCTTTCATAAGTACCAAATGCAGAGCAAACCAACTGAAAAGCAGAGAAGTTAGCAGAGCAACCGCCACCTGTCAGTTTGCTCCGCTGCATAAAGAAGGTTGTGGGGTTTTTTTTCATTCCTGGCATATTTAAAGCTGGTTTGGGCAAATTCTGTCACCTGAGCATGTTTCCGTGGCAAAGACGGCACTGAGTATTTCGTGTTTGCTCACCTGGCTGGAGCTGTGCTGCCGGCAGCTGTCCCGGGTGCCACCTCACAGGGGCAGGAGGTGCTCAGCCTTCACTGCTCTGCCGGGCACCGGCTGGGAAGGGGCTGTAAAAACACCCCACACATCTTTGTATCGAATTTCCTCTTGGTTCTCCTTGGTCCTCCTCACTCCTGATGAACCCCTCATTTCCTTTGTCCCAATTACCAAGCTCCTAAAGGGAACCACAAGAAAAGTGATGTTATTCACCCTCAGTGCTGAATAGCAGAGTTCAGGAGCTGCTGTTGCCACTGTGATGCTGCAGTGCCTCATCACATTGAGCACAACCGACGTGAAAAGCTTGCTAGTTTTTCATGCTGATGCAAATTTTGCATAAAATTGTTCTTCTCATCCACGTTTTTCCTTAAGTGACCCAAAGCCTTCGCTTGCTGTTCCTGCTGCTGGCTGGCAGCCCCAGACACCCACTTGAAAGTGCTTCAGATTCAGGCTCAATGATGAGTCAAAAATTGGCAATTTGCCCACGTCCCATTGCTCTTTTTTTTTTCTTTAAGTGGTAGAACAGTAATGGTGACTTGTGAAGGGAATTTCTGACCTGCTATTTGATTTTCCTGGTCTCTAACACTCTGGATGCACACGGGTTCTGCCAGGGAGCGTGAGCTGACACAGCAGTTGGCAGAGGGCTCAGGAATATTGCAACTGTCTCAGAAATCTCTCGGCTTGGCCCACAGGGCTTGGAGAAGGTGCTCAAGGCAGAAAGCCCAGTGAGTGCTGCGAGTGAGCCGGTCCCTGGGCAAGGGGGAGCAGCTCTGGGCCATCCACCACCAAGGAGCCCCCTGAGCTGAGCACAGCCCTGTCCAGCCTGGCCTGGGACCCTTCCAGGGATCCAGGGCAGCCACAGCTTCTCTGGGCACCCTGTGCCAGGGCCTCCCCACCCTCACAGCCAAGAGCTTTTCCCTAATATCCAATCTCAACCCACTCCCTTTCAATGTAAACCCATTCCCCTTTGTCCTGTCCCTCCAGGCCCTGGAAACAGTCTTGCCCCATCCTCCCTTCAGGCACTGGGAGGCCACAACTGGATCACTGCTCTTTTCCAGGCTGGACAATCCCATCTCCCTGAGCCTTTCCTCACAGCAGAGCTGCTCCATCCCTCTGAGCAGCTTGGCCTCCTCTGGACTGGCTCCAAAGCAGATTCGAGCAGCAGAACAGAAAGTACGGGACACCACACTGGGCTCTGCCCTGCTGGGGAAGAATATTCCACGAGAAGATTCCATGTGAATATTCCACAATACAATCCTTTTAAATGCTGAGACCCAAAGTATGATTTGGGGGGGATTTATGGCAACCTATTTCATCCATTTCCTCGCTGAAAGTGATTGTGAGTGTGCTCTGTGTTTACCCACAGCTCTGCCTGTGCCTGGCAGTGCTTTTTCCGTGCTGGATGGGGCAGAAGGGTTTGTGCTGGGCAGGGAATGCAGCCAGGTGTTCCAGGATGTCCACAGGGTAGTTATGGAGAGAAAAGGGGGTGCTGCTTGGATGATGGAACACTGAGGACTGAGTTACCACTCTGGGTCATCATTCATCCACTTTTTACATTTCTCTCAGCAAGAGAAATGGACGAGGGAGTCCCTGAGTGCAGGACACACAAGAAGCCTTAAGCTCCTACCATGTAAATATTTGTAGAGCAGACAGTGAGCCCTGTGCATCAGGGTAAACAGAAATTCTGCTGCGTTCTGCAGTGCAAGGGGGTTTTATCCAAAGCCTGATCTATGGAGCTGCCACCAAAAAGCAGATTCTTTACAACCGATCTCTAAAAGAGATTGTTTCCCACCTGCCCCTTGCAGGCACCTTGCTCTTTGCTCTGCTGATTTATTATTTCTTTTTTTGGACATGGTAAAACCTGGTAACCTGGGAATCTGTACTGGGGAGGAGGCAGGGCTTAAACCCAGTGCCACTGAGATAGTTGTGGCAGGCAGAGATAATTCAAGTGCACATCCAAAGGTTTTCATTCAGTCCTGTAACTTCAGAGAGAGCAATTTTAATTGTTTTTCAGAGGGGATGAGAGTATGCACAGTCTGGTTTGCAGCATCTGCCTTCGGGGTCTCTCAGGGAAGAAGAGAACTCCCATTTTTTATTTCAGTTACTCGGGGAAGAACTTGTCTCTCTTTTTTGTTGAGTACAGAGTGTGCCAGGATAAGCAGAGCCAAACCATTTTACATTAATTCCTTCAATATGAGGATTTTAATTTAGACTGGGGAGGCTGTGATCCCCTCTCTTGTTTCACTGGGAGAGAGAAGTTGCTCCTCTGTCAAATGCTGACCAGACCCAGCTCTCTGAGCTGTTCTGCTCAGTACATGGCTTTCATTGACACATTTTCACATGCAGATCACAGCTGACAATGTGCCTGCACTTGTGCCAGCAGCCAAAATGCCCAAATATCGACTTTCCTAAAAGTTTCCTTATACAAGAAAAGATGTGTACCCCTCATTTTTTATGTGTCACGGTCTGGACAAATCCAGAAACTGAACATTCATTAATAACCTGCACTTTGTACTATTTTTGACCTCATTTTTCCTGTGCAGGGAAATTATCTGAATTGGTTCACTGACGAAAAACTTATTTACACAAAGAATATTTTCAAGGAGCTCAGGTTCCTACCAGCACCACTCTGGTCCTGACTTGGACTTGCTCCTTGGGTGTAGTTCCAGTGGTTTTACTTGGTTTCTTTCTGGTTTGGGGTCTGATTTCTGGTTGTTGGTGCAGCTGAGAAGAAGGGCAGGTACCAGCGTGGGGCAGGGCACACAGGGGATGCCTGGATGTCTGCAGCAAATCAGAATCCTGCCTGCAGTCAAGGATGTCACTACTAAAATGAGCAAATAAATTCATTTTAGATGGTTTATTACAGAGCTTACAGAGGTATTTCTTTTTCAGAATCAAAGCAGGCCACCCTGCCTGGGCTCTTTTTACATCTCTTATCTTCTGATAGACTTAACTGCAAACTCTATTGATTCAAATATGCTCTACACCCTCCTTCTTGTAGCTTAATACTCAACAAAATTAAAATTACTTTAACCAAATCCTGGCTTTCTTACAGCAACTGCTGTACCTGGTCACTTTGATATTCCAGGATCATGCAATAGTTAATATCTTGTTTGCCTTTCTCACACAGGCTCCCATGCCCTCGAAGTCTCCTGTAACATACATTGCTTTGTAGAGCAGACACTGGAAACCAAGAACCAAGTCTGAGCAGGGGAGTGAACTCCCCTATGGCCATTACATCACCCAGAAGAACCACCAGCCTCTCTCTTTTTCAGAAGAGAGCAATCACAGCATACTGCTAAATAGAAAAGTGGATTTTTTTGCACATCTGGGACAGGGCTGAGTCTGCAAATGATGCAGAAGCAATATCATTTTGGAGAAAAAGAACGCTTTTGGGTTTTTTCTTACTTCATAAAACTGATGACCAGAATAATTCTGATGATTCTGGTAGTCTGGGGTGAGCTGGGGTGTCAGGAGTTCAGGAGTGCAGCAGGAAGCATGCACTGTTAAAATTAAAAATTAAACTGTTGGGCTCCATAAACTGCTCTGAGAACAATTCAGCAGCTCAGCAGAGGCAAAGAGAGGATCCCCGAGCCCTCCCAGCCAATAGTTACACCTGAGTTACAACCAGGATTTGTGGGACAGAAATCTGGGTTTTGGTCTCTCCACCACCACGTGCCCACGGATGAATTCTCCGTGATGCCCTAATAATTTATCAAATATAGAGTATTGGGTGCTACCCTCATCTGCACGGCAAACGGGGCATCCCAGGTGCACGGGGCAGCAGGAAAGGCAGAGGTAACCGGGATTGTGAAAAACTCGTGCCCGACCAAGCATTCAGGCTTGCCCAGCTGCTCGTTCACGGCTCAGACGCAGGAAAGGAGCTCGGCAGCGTTATTTGCCTTCCTGCTGCAGGTCAGAGCCAGCAGCAGAACACAGACACTCCTTGGTGCTGATAAGGACTCGGTGCTTTGTGGCTGAAACTGGGTCCTTGATGTTCAGCGCTTGTTTAATGTGGCAGGGAGGGAGGAGTGCGGGGCTCCATCCCCTGTTATCAGCTGGCAGCGAGGGCTGAGTTTCTGTGCTGCTGGAGCCGGGCTCCTCTCGGGACACAGCGCTCCGAAAGCTCAGCACGTTTACTTTGTGCAGGACTTCGGAACCCCAGTAAAAATGAAAATAGCAGGTAAATTTCGGATCTAAGAATTTAACCACTTAGTAACAACAGGAACTTTGTTTTTTGGAGTCAGATATTCTAACTGTGCCTCAGATCCTCACAGTCAGACTCACCCCTGACATCTCAGCACGGGGTCCAGAGCCAGAGAATTCCACACAAAGCCACAGAGCCTTGAGTTTTTCAGTGTCACTTCAGGCAGGCCGTGTGTTTTGCTCAGTACTTTCCTCAAAGACACCAGGAGGTGGGAAGTGAAGCCAACTGTGGGTCAGGAAGGTTGTCCAGCACTGCAAGAGCTGTGACCCACACAGGTGAGAAGAGGAATTTTTTGGAGTTTTTGAGTTCAAATGTGCAACAGCCTGAACTTTTTTCACTCATCCCTTGTTGTTTGTAATAAAAAAAACCCAGAAGATCCTGGAAAAGAATGAAAGAAATACTAATTCAGATGAGATTTCCCTAAGCTGGAAGAACACAGTAGAAAACCAATTTGTGATATGAAAAGCCTCTGGCCATTCTGAATGTTTCGATCCCTCCGTGCTGGTGCCAGCCTGGTATTTCCAACAGTGACAGCAACTGTGGAACCTCCCTTCTGGTCTGCTGGGGACACTTGGGGTGCCTGTGCAGGACTTGAGGCACTTTGGGGCAGTTCTGTGCCTTCAGTGTCCAGAAGAGATGGAAAGGTCATTCCTTGGTGAAGTACCGAGGGCAACTCCCCCAGCAGAGTGAGGCTTTCCCCTTAGTGCAGTGTTCAGTCGGGAAAGCCTTCCCGTGAGAGGTGTTCCTGCATCCCTGAGTGCCCCACGTTTCATATCCCAGACACTTTCTGGTGTGTGCAAAGGGCAAACACCAGCAGCAGCTGAGGTTTATCCTGCAGAGGGAAATGCTCACGGGGAGAGCAGCGTGACCTTCACAAAGTCACTGGATTTTGCACGCTCAGCCCATGGGGTTCGGGGTCATTCTGAGTCCTCCCACACCCCTTCCTCACACCCCTGCAGAGACACCCAGAGGGGAGAGCTCCTGCACCACCTTGGGGAAGGAGCTCTTGGGTTTGCAGGGGCAGGGACTGGTTCGTGCAGACAGCAGAGCAGGAGGGCTGACCCTGGGACGCTGTGACCCCCAGTCCCCAGGGCTCTGTGTCCCCTTTGCACCGAGCCCAGCAAAGCTGAGACAGCGTCCCCCGAAGCAACCTCAGCCAGCCCTGCTGAACCACGAGTCACCGAGAGCTGCTTCCCCTCGTCCAAACAGACTTTGGAAACACGCCTGAAGTTGATTAGAAATGGCAAAGCTTCAGGCTGGAGCTCAAACAGGGCACCAGGGAGGGTAAATAAATCCTGCCTCTCTCCTCGTGGCTCAAAGCAAGTGCCAGCTTCCCAAGTGTTCTCCCACCCCAGAGTGCCAAGGGCCTTGCTTGATGCTACAGAGAGTTTGGTTGTCAGAGCTCCTGATCAAAACACCGACATTCTGGTATTAACCCAAGATTTCTGCCTCATTTCCAGATTACAGACTGGCCTGGGAAGAGTTAACAATAACTCCCCTGCTGCCCTGCAGGAAATTCTCCTGCAAAATATCTGCGGGCAGCTAGAAACAAATACCTGCAGAGGTAGAGGAGCACGGGGGCATCCGAGGAGCTCTCTGCAAGAAGCAGCAGCAAATTCCTCTGCTGGCTGTGTGTAAAGGCAGTAATGGCTGTGGCACGGTGGGATGGAGGGTTCAGGGGTTCCGTGTCACTCTTTCAGTCACTCTTTCAGTGGCTCCTCCTCTACTTTATCCAAATCCTGGATCACAAAGGTTGGTTAATGCTTCAGCAAACGAAAGCAAAGCAGTGCCAGTGGCAGTGCTGAGCTCACTGGCAGTGAGGGAGCCCTGGAGCTGGCATGTCGAGGCTCCAGACTGAAAAATTCCAACTGCAAGGACAGAAAGAACACGTGGGAGCTTCTGCAGCCAAGAGCTTGCAGCCCATGCAGCACAGGCTGCGTCTGGGCTGGCAGGGATGTGCAGTGCTGCAGTTCTTTAGGGAGCAGAGTTGCTCAGGGCATGGGGGTGCCACGTTTTGGGATGGTTTTGGGATGGTTTTGGAGCTGTGGGACAGAGCCAGGGCCGTGGCACAAGGGGCTGTGCTGTTCTGGGGACACTGATGCTGTTCAGAGGCAGCTGTGCTCCTGGAGCTGTGAGTCCATGACCCAAAGGTGTTTGTGATGAACCCTGGGCTGAGGGCTGGTACAACACAAACCTTTACACCTCTTACCTGAACCTCAGCCACTAAAGAAGCAAAAAAACCCCAAAAGTCACCGTGCAAAATCGAGCTGCATTTCACATTTTGCTTCCCAGCCACAGGGAGTCAAACGTGACCCAGCAGTGAGCTCCAAACAATGAAACCAAATAAACACCTGCTCAAACCAAAAGTGCCAGCAGCAAGCAGTTAATGTCCAATTCCAGACTGGAGTTTCACTTCTTGGAAGTCATGTGGGAGCTGTCCCCTGCCCAGGAGGTTGCCGAGTGCCTGGATGTGATGTAATTGTCCTGGCACTGGCAGCCTGCTGGGAGCTAGCTCTGCCGGGATTAGTTCACCCACTGCAACCGAGGGGCTGAGTTAATCCACAGTGCTGCCCAGATTAGGGCACGGAACTGGAAAGAAATCCCTTGAAACTCAGGCCCAGTGCTCCTCCTATCACAAAAAAATTGCTCATTATAGTTGGGTGAGGACCTGCCACCTCACATACGTTGTTTTTTGAATCCTGCCTGACTCAGTGGGGAAGGCTGAAGAACAATTTAGGATTCATTGTATGAACAAGGCCATCTCCATTTTCACTGTTTCAGCTGCTAAAAATGTGCTTGTTCATGAATATATTACCCAACTGCAAATACAAAACTTTGACCAGTTATTTTTCTTTTTGGGCTGTCTTCTTCAATATTCAGATGGAGCTATGTTCGCTCAGCTGGTGATGTGTAAAACAGGAGAGCACAGCCAAGTTGTAGTGGCTTGACTTTGCCTTGCACAAATAGAGGTGAGTATTTGAAAACAAAATTTGAAGTTATTTTTGTGATGGGAGACTGAAGGGTACACTGAATGGAATAATTCTAATGCCTAAATCTCTAAAATTTACATTTTCTGCCATTTGCTCTGTTCCAATGGGTCACAGCAGGATCATACTGAGAATGATAATAAACTTGAAAAGGGAGCAATTGAGAGCATTTTGTATTCATGGAATGGAGAATGACAACTGGTGCTTTCAATGGAACAATTTGAGATGCTGAAACTTTTCCAGGCAGGACAGAATCACAGAATATTCTGAGTTTTCCACCAGAAAATGTTGGTTCAGTGGGAAATTATTGGCCTGTTTCTGGTTGATCCTTGGTGTTAGCAGCTCTCTCTAAGCTGGTATGAAACGAATGCTGTTTAATTGCTGCTGTGGGTGGCTCCTCCTCGCTCATTTTCTCCTGCAGCTCAGGAAAGCAGCAGATTCACCTTTGGCTCTCTAGGGCTGTGCTGGTCAACATGAGGGTACAACTTATTTTTAATGGTTTTAATTACTGGATTTTTTTTTTTCTGCTCGAAAGGAACTGACAGATCTGAACACGGGGCTGTCAGTGCCTCATCCCAGCTCAGGCTGGGTTGTTTCCCTGCATTCCCTCTCAGCTGACAGGACCCGTGGTGTATAAATGGGATTATTGCCATTTTCATCACCAGAGCTTCCTCTGGCAGGTGGCTCCCGTGCCTCCTGGGAAGCACACCGTGCCCCTGCTGCTCCCAGGACAGCTCTCCCTGCGCTGTCACTGCTCTCAGTAACTCCTGATCACGGTGGGTGCTGCTGCCTGACTTGGCACTCTCAGCACGGCGACATCTCTGTTGTCTCCAGGCTTTGCTCCTTTCTATGTCTGTTTAATATTGTAGCCCAAAAATCCCTTTTTACCTCTAAAATTACTGATTTTTAACCTGGCTCGGGCTGTCTGGGGCTCTCCCTTGCCCGCTGCCCCCTCCTGCTGCAGTGCTGGCTGCTTTTGTCTCTCCCTAATTCCACTGTGTGGGACACCAGAGCTGCCGTGCAGCTTCCCTGGGCCTCATTAACTCCTGCTGCAGTCTCATATTTCAGATGCCAGTTTAAGGCTTTGGTCATAATCTTCAAAGTGGTTAATGGATCAAGCCTTAGCTGCATTACAGGCTGGATTTTGATCTGTGAACCATCGTGACAGCTGCGTTTCCTCGGGGCAGTGGAGATTACAAAGCCTAGGAGGAAGTGCATGAAAGGGAGGAACGAGGTGATCTTAACTGAGAGAAGCGAGGGATGGAGAAAATATTCAGAAGCTGTTGTGCAGATCCAGACATTTCAATCCTGAACCACTCCAAACACTGATTTCCCCCTGCATCCGAGCAAGCAAACCAGCAACACCTCAGCACCACCCTTGAAACAAATCCCCAGTACATTTTTCTGCTACAAATTTTGCTTTAAAGGCAAAGTTCTCAAGCAGCCAAGTGCTGGAACATCTCTTCTCCCTCATCCTCAGACGTGTGGCTGCATTCACAGAATGCCCCAGCGGTAAGAGATTGTCTGGAAGCAGAATCAACAACAAAAATTAGTGCAAAATATTCGAATAGAAACAAATACAGATGAGGAGTCTCTTCTTCAAGAGGAACTTTCTGTGAAGCTGCTGATGAATACAGAGCACAGTTTACTTTTGAAGATAAACCAGAGTTTTTCATTCCCATTCTGAGCTAAATTAGTGCATTTCAGGCTCGGTGTTTATGCAAACACAAAGGTCCCACTGGTTAATCTCCCACGGAGGTTTCAACCAACCCAGTGAAACTGGTGTAAACACTTCGTAAAGACTCTTAGTTTAGTTTATGTCAACTTGGGATGTGTTTATGGCAACCCAAAATGAGCTATTCTTACACTCGACTACAAATGTCAGCCAACATCTTGCACCGATTTTGGCTACCCTGATTTAAAATAGACTCTGAATGTAAACGAGGGTGACTTTCCTGCGAGCTGGGAACTCCTGGGTGGAATCTCAGCTCAGCACAGGGCGCGTCCTCCCTCTCGTGGCGGACTCGGGCATCCCCAGCGCCGGGGAGGGGACTTGGAACCCCCAAAATGGGTTCCTTCGGGCATTCCCAGTGCTGGGGAGGGCACGTGAAATCCCCAGAATGGGTTATTTCGGCTGTCCCGAGCCATCCCCGGCAGCAGGGACGGGAAAGTGGCCGCTATTTCTGTGTTCAAAGTTACAGAAACACAGATTTATAATAAGAGAGTTGGAAAACACTCGAAGTTGTTAAATTGACAAACTGAATGTACAATCATTTTGGAATAAAGTAACTACTTAATTACAGGTAATCATTGCTGGCAAAGTCACTGTATAAGGGATAACGCACTGACTACTGGTGTGGAATCCCAGAATCCCGGACTGGTTTGGGCTGGGAGGGACCTCAGAGCCCACCCAGTGCCACCCCTGCCATGGCAGGGACACCTCCCACTGTCCCAGGCTGCTCCAAGCCCCAGTGTCCAACCTGGCCTGGGACACTGCCAGGGATCCAGGGGCAGCCACAGCTGCTCTGGGCACCCTGTGCCAGGGCCTGCCCACCCTCCCAGGGAACAATTCCTTCCCAATCTCCCATCCCTCCCTGCCCTCTGCCATGGAAAGCCATTCCCTGTGTCCTGTCCCTCCATTCCCTGTGTCCTGTCCCTCCATCCCTTGTCCCAAGGACAGAACCACACACAGCACCAGGGCTGGCCTGACACCCCCGGGCACTCAGGGTCGGATGGAGCCCTGAGAGGAGCAGAGGAGCCCTGAATTCCCAGTGATCCTGAGTTCCCTTTGTCACAGTCGTTCCCACTGCTTGTTAAGCTGCAGTGGAGGGTGAGAAAGCGCTTCAGGAGAACCCTGGCAGAGGATGAAGCAGCTCCTCTAGACTGAGGGCCAAACAGGTCTTTGATGACCCATTATATAACAAATTCTGAGTGCCATTCAGTGTCAAGATGGAAAAAACTCGTGTGGCTATTTAGCTTTATTCTGGAGCTGCACATCTGGCTTCAGGGTTGGGCTCCTCCTCTCTATCCTGGTTTTTCCTCCGTGTCCAGGAACAGGGACGTGCCCAGTGTCAGGCAAGGACAGGTGGCAGTGCAGAGTTATCCCTGCCCAGCCCAGTGGCACAAGGCAGGCATTGCCTGGACAACGAAAACTGGACAAAACCATTGCCAAGTTCATCTCCTTCACATCCCTTCACTCAACCCAGTGACACAGACATTTGGGCATCCTGCTCGCATGGATTGCATTAAAGCATTATGAAATCCCAAACTCTAGTGCCAGATGGTTTTGGATTACTTTGCTTGTGTAAAGGGTTTAATTTGGGTGCACAGAAAATGTAAAATGCTCTGGTAATAGCTTTAGCAGGACTCCACAGCCTGCATTTGCTTTATTCATCAGCCCTGCTGGCTGCCTTCTGCACGTTATATTCCCAGCCATGATAAAACTTCAAAACATGAATTCAAATTTACTGACTTCCCAGAACAGACTCTGCTCTGTAAAATGTTTAAAGGGATTGACATGAAAGGAAATATTCCTGAAGACCTTTCTGCTGAGAAACCACACAGTGAACAAAAATAG
Source organism: Orthonyx spaldingii (assembly GCA_013397795.1). Taxonomy (NCBI): domain Eukaryota; kingdom Metazoa; phylum Chordata; class Aves; order Passeriformes; family Orthonychidae; genus Orthonyx; species Orthonyx spaldingii. The sequence goes on from VZTJ01006608.1 coordinate 1,443,574, forward strand.
CTCTCTTTTTCCAAATACACGGCTCCTAGGAATGCCTGAGCCTGGTCCTGGTGCAGAGAGGGAAAAGGGGGAGTGGGGAAAGGTCAGGCATACAGCTGCTGCTCCTGCCAGGAGCTTTCTGCTCGCTTCGCTTGATGAGCTGAATGAGCCTTTTAGCTGCTCTTAACAGGGATCACGTTTTTCCGATGAGCTCTTCTTGGTGGAACAGATGAGCACCAGGAGTATAAATACGGAGTTAACTTGAAATCAGATCTGCTGGAATTCACACATCCCGTGGTTCTCCACGGCATGAACAGGGTGGAAAGGGCCCTTGCACTGTCTGGATTTCATCCTGCACGGACCACTGTCACACCATGTACCACGGGCTTCTGCCTGGGCAGTATTCAAGTATAGAATTATTCCCCTGATCCAGTCATGCTCCCAAATGCAAAATGTTGGCCTGCTTAGACCAGTGGCTTTCTAGGATATAATAATGAAAATAAGCCGGATTGTATTTTAAGAGAACTCTCTAATGTTACTCTGTTAACTGATGTGATTTTAGTTTGTTTAGATTTATTTGAGATGGGGAAGCCAGTGAGTGGCTAGAGAAAGTCTCTATCTCTGTATCCTCTTTTATTTTAGAAATAAATTGCTTATTTTCAGAGACAGCACAAAAATAAGGGCATGACATATGGACAGTGGTCTTGTTCTCAGAAACATAACCAGGGGAAGGCTGGTTTGTACAGAGGGATTCCCCTGGCTCAGCCTAACACCTTTTATGGTTCTCACTCCACCCTTTTTCCACAAGTATTTTTTCCTCGAGTTTCTGCGTAAAACCCAGAAAGAGAGGTGTCAAACAGAAAAACAAACCAGGAGTTTCAGGTTTGATTTTGACAAGTTTGGTGCTGCCAAGGAGTCTGTGTCTCCACTTGTACTGCAATACAGAGACAGAGACAGAACACCACCGACGTGCAATTCATTTGATCCATCTCCAAGCACTCCACAATAATTACCCAGGAATCATTTTTGTAGCAAGTTACTCCTTAAAAAGAAGGGGAAACAAAGCAAAACGTGGGAGTTTTGCGGGCTGTGAGATCCCCACAGCAGAGTGGACAATTAATGAGAGGTTTACAGAGGACGGGTGCCTGTGAACACCGATCTGCGCTGCCCAGCCCAGGCGTCTCCCGAGCTGTAACACCCCACCAGGGCAGCTGGAAGTCGCTGCTGATGTCAGCCCGGAGTGCGCTGAGCCAGCGCTGCCAGGGAGGTGCAGGTGGGGAGGAGCAGCAGTGGCATCCACGGGCGCTGGGGCTGCAGCCGGGGCTGCGGGGGAGCCCGGGGCAGGGTCACGCCCGGCACTCCCCACGGGAGGAGCGCTCCCCTGAGAGCTGAGCGTGCCCCGGGCCTGGCACGGCTCCCCGCAGCTCCTGGAGGCTGAGTTTCAAAGGGCTGGCTGGAATCCGCCATCGGGACCCTCGGACCCAGCGGCGGGATGGGGAAGCACGTGAAGCAGGCACAAAGCTGAACGCTGCCTGGAGCTGCAGCACACACACCGAAAGGGTTTTTTAGGATGTGCACTGGCAGAACTGCGCTGCAGCAGCCCCTGTTTCAAAGGAATGATCAGCACGGAGACGCTGGTGTGAGAAGTTTGTTACATTCCCTACAGCCTTGCTGTTTAGCCTGTGCTGTATCAGTGTCCCACTTTCCAAAGCCGGAAAGGCAGAAATTTCCCTCTTTTCCTCAGTGCCATCTCTCCCACTGGCTCCCCTATCTCTAGAGCAGTCCAAAGACTGACAAAGGACCATGGATCACTTACCAGTGTTTTCCTCTAAAAGGCTCTGGGCTGAGTTGCTTGGGACTCTCCCAAATTTAAATAATCTTCATACATTTTTTAACATGCCTGGTGAGACACACACTCAGTTAACATCGAGACAACCAAATGGTTAAAGCATTTCCAAGGATGACCCTTGGCTCAGAAGAAGTTCCTGTGACCTCTTTCCTGATAACTCCAGCACTGCTGTGCTTCAGGGTCAGGACCTGCCTGCAGTCCTGGTCATTCCTCACTCCTGAGTGTCTCACACACCCACAGCCCTTGGAAATGAAGCACCCACACACTGTCACTACCTGGGGAAAGGCTCTGTGACCTGTGTGGCATCACAGCGGGGATCTGTCACACAGCCAAGGGCAGAATTCAGTTACCCTGGACAAGGTTCAGTTCTCTGAGCCATGAAATTGTCCTTTCCCTGTCCTGTGGTCTCCTGTCTCCTTGTGCATCTCCCAGCTTTTCCAACAAGGTAAACGTTCTTCCATTAGCATACAACCCCGACTGACTCCAAGGAGGCAGGGAAAGAGCAACACTGGATTATTTCACTCAAGGCTGTTGTAATTCTGTCCACAAGATTCCTAAACTAAGGTTGTATAAACAAATTTAACCCTAGCATGTCCCAGTTTTGATCTGTGTTCTTATGGACTCTAATAACTGCATTTTCTGCATGAGTTTTATTGAGGAATTCACACGTATCACCACCACTCTGCAGTCGTAGCAGTGCTCAGATATGAGGAAGAATTAACAATTCTATTCCCCAGCACTAATGGACTGGCCCAAAGCCACTTTCCTGCCTTTGAGGCAGGAGGTTCCATTTCATTAAATGAAAATTTAATGGAGTGGGCCCAGACGTTCCCTTTATGCCCGCCCAGGGAAGGGATCCCGGTGGCCAGCAGGTGAGGAACAAGGAGCTGTTGGATTCAGTTCTTCCTTCAGGCTGAAAACCTGCCCAGAGCCGCTGGCATTGTCCCCCTTGGGCAGCACAGCCCCTGAGCTGCCCCGCTGCTGCTGGGGGGTCCCAGCCAGCCCGGCAGAGTCCCACCAGTGACCCACAGCCTCCCCACCACAGGGTTCTGCTCTCTGCTTCCAACCAAACACCCCGAGCTGTTCACTGCTGGGGCAGGAGCTCCGTGCCCCAAACCTGCTCGTCAGGTTGGCTAATGAGGGTGTTTGTTTCCGAGAGCTGGTGTCCGTGTTAGTCACGGGTGAACCTTGGGAACAATGGAGGCAGCAGCCAACACCCAAGGTCATTCCCGGCTCCAAATGTGAAAATACATTCTTGAGGCACTTTCCATTTGTTTCTGCTTTTATCACTTTTCCCAGTTTGAAGCTGACTGGGAGCTGCTGCCAGGAAAATAACCGCAGCCAGAGCAGAGTGTGTTTTATCCTGGTGTACACTGGAGACAAAAACAAGTGATAATTTCTGAAAAATAACATCTTCCTTCTACAAAGGAAAAAAACATTCTATTTATTCTTTAGCTTTCAGACAGCTGATTTTTCTCCCAATTTCACATACAACCTCCTTTTCCCTATCTTTTGCTAGATATCAGTATTGTGCCATTTTCAGGCTCCCATGGATAAGAAATCCTTCTTGATGACTCCTTTCATTAGTGTGACTAACCTTGGAGACAGACATTTATGATATAATGATGAATAGACTTCCAGCTGCCTGAATCTTAAAAGAAGAATTTTTTAAAGAAGACTTTAATATGAAGTGTGCCTGTTAAAGCTGGTGATAATATTAATAATATGAGTCTCAGGTGAGTTATTGCATATTTAATTACTATAATATATTATCAAAATAGGATGCCAGTGAGGAAAAACAAGCCATACTTTTGAGCAATCATAGGTTTTTACTCCATTTTATTGAATAACAAACGCTGGAACCAAATGCCATCCTTCTCTTAGGTGACTCTATCTGCTTTTATGGTGTTTACATAAATTCCAAAACGGTCCTATATACTAGAAGTTGTACCATTAACCTGGAATTAGGGATGTTTTGAAAGCCCAGCAGCTCTGAAGTCCACACACACAATTTGATAAACTGTGCAAAAATACCAGGCCCTGTTTATCCTCTCCTGGGGATGTGGCACTTGGGGACACGGGGCAGTGGTGGCCTCGGCAGTGCTGCGTTAATGGTTGGACTCCACGACCTCGAAGGTCTTTTCCAACCAAAATCATTCTATGATTCTTTGATTCCATACCTAAGATGTTGCAAAGTTGGTCAAATAATCATGAAGCACGTGAGAAAATGCCTTAAAAGTGTGAAGCCTCATTGCTCAAGTGGGGGTAAGGAATTCAAACATTTCCACATGTGCCAAAAGACTTGGGTTTACTCTGACTCCTCCATCAGTCCTCAAGATCTCCAAAAATCGCTATTTTGCACTAAAAAGTCATCAAGTATTTAAGTCACGCTTCAGGCAGACCCGTTCCTGCTCTCCTCCAAGCAAACATCCCTTTTAATGGGGCACATTTTCTTCCCCTGGCTGTGCCTGAGCAGGCTGGGCAGTGACTCTTCACTTCTGTCTTATAATGCAGCTTGGTCAAGCTACAGAACACGCAGGAAGGAACATTTTCCTTTTAATTGTTGGTTTCTGCCAGTCTGGGCTGTAACAGTGCTCAGGCCTGTCATTTTAACATTTTTCCTTGATGAGCCTCTTCTCCGAAGCAAAGGACCAGTGATGCCTTGTCCTGCTGTGGCTTGGCACAAGCCAGGCAGGGGTTTAGCTACAAATCAGTACTTGGCACAAGAGTTTTGCACTCTCTGTCATTCTGAAGTCAGACAAAACATGTAAGTGGGGTTTCCAGCCACTCCAGAGAGAACACCTGGGAATTAAAGACATCAGGGGAAACAAAATCTGCTGCGTACAACGTTACAAAATAGAAATAGCCACTCCTCACTGGGGGTAATGAGCACCACAAGGAAGGATCTGCAAGATGACAGAGCACTGGCAAAGGGATCCTGAAAGGCCAAATGTTGAATTTGGCCCTCCTGCACTCACACCAGAGAAGAGTTTATGTGAAAGCATTATGTGTATGTGCAGAGAGAGCTATTCCTAGATCCCCTAAGAATGCACCACAAGAATTTATAAGTAATCAATTCAAAAAGCTGGAAAACAGAAGAAAATTATTTATTTATACAGAGAAGATCACACCTCTTACGAATTATGAACCATGGATTTATATAGCAGGCCATATGTGCTCATGAATAAATCCTTTTCTGAAACTCAGGACTTTGGTAGCTGTTCACCAAGTTAAATTTTACACATGTTAATGAGGAGAAGCCTAGGAAATGAAGATAGTTCCTTCCTAAGTAAAAGTCTTGCTTAAACCAGTGAAACCCCAGGACCTCAGGATGGTTTTGCAATGTCCATTTGTATTTCTGGGACTGAAACCCTTAAAACAACTCGAGAACATCCCAAGAGGAGAACAGCAGCACCCAGGTGTGCACTGAGGATAAAAAGCTGCTTCGTGTGTTTAGGATGCTGTCACTTACCAAGAGCTTGCTTTGAGGCTGAGGACTTTTTGTATTTGGCTGAATCAAACAATTAGATCTGTAAATTTAGCATTGAAAAAATATATGATGATACAATTATGAGGAGAAAATAGTTTTTGTTTCTATTTAATTTATATGGAGTTGACATGAAAAGAGTGGAAGTCAGGGCAACTTACAGGAGTTTTTACCCGTGAATTTTCACCTTTACAATTCCAAACACAATTTGCACTGCTGGGGAACCCCACAGTGTCTGGGCTTTTTTTAACTTTTAAAATTCAGCTGCATTACTGCTCCAGCTTTGAGCCTATAACATAATTACAGCAACTTTATTAACAGCATCTCTCTCACACACACCTTTGTCACAACTGTGAACTGTGATATGCCTACTCTGATGCTTTTTCTACCTCCAAGCCAGCACCTTCCATGACCTTTTACTCATCCTCAGCTTGCAGTTTCTCATGCAATTAAAGTGAGCCACGCTTATTTTTAGCACGTACAAATATTCTAGGAACTACAGAACTGTTTGTCATCTCTGTTGGTAGAGCCCAATTGTTTTCGTTTGTTACTTGGTGGAAATTACCATGGAATCCAGTTACCTTGTTGTTGCTGGTAATGCTTACATTTCTTAGATAACTTCTGCTTTCCAGAGAGTTATTCCCACCGCTCCTTCCTGACAGGAAAATCCCTAACATGGCTTTGCACAGCTTTAGGGGCACATCTCTTTTAAAAGAGTATTTCTCATAATTATTTTTGTACTTCTCTGCATTATTTAATGCAGCTGAAAGGATGCTGTCAGGTTTATACCCACATTTCAGTCCGAGGTGGGACAACCTCACTTAGCTCACTCTCCTATATCCTCTGCACTATTTTGGGTAAAACACCTCACTGGAAAAAACAACAAAGCAGATAAATCACTGTAATATTAACACATTTTTTCCCATTACATATCTACCTTTCTGCAGAGAATTTATGTCTGAAAGGAATGTGGCTATAACATTTTCCATTAAATTATCATGCTGCTAAATCTTTCTTGGCAAAGGTTGTGGTAAGGTGCAACAACTCAACTGCTTGCTTGACAGCTTATTCCAGGAATAATGTAGAGGGGGGAAAAAAGTTCTACTCATTACTTCAGTAATGAGATGTTGGGGGGGGGGGCAAGGTTTTAATCCCTTTTGCTTTGGCAGGCTGCAAACAGGACACCAGATGGGATATATTTAATAAATAAACACTGCAAAGGCTCTGATCCACCTATAGCCAAGTCCTGACTCAGCCTCCTCTTACTGAAATCACTTGGAGCCCAGTCAAGTAGAGATAAAGAGCTCATTTCAGTGCTGGATCCCAGCTGAGGATTGCTGCATCCAAACTAGGTTAGGAACCTGCTGCTGGCAGCGCTGGCAGCGGGAGAGGACAAGGCAGCTTTGCTTTGGTGTTCTCTTCAGCCCAGTCAGCCTAGAACAGTCCATTTTCTCTGCTTCCAGCTGCCTCTGGAAAACTTGGTCAAGCTGTTCCAGCCCCTGCACGTCTCTGCTCTGCCACTGCCCTCTCGACACTGGTTTTCCCCTAAGAATCTCTCTCCTGCCAGAGTTAACTGGAACAGTCACGAGGGGACGTCCCCTCAACGAGGCAAAGCCTTTGGTGTCCAGGTACAGCTGCTCGATGTCAAACACACTCTGGTACAAGATGGGCTGGTTACGAATCTCCAGTGGAGGCTCCAAAATCCACCGACACAGCCCAGTAGGGCTGTCCAGCAACGAGAAGGTTTAGCTGTGGGATCTGATCCTCCTCTGGAGTCACAGCTCAGGAAATGCCCTGTCAAAGTAGAATGGCACAAGCATTCCACTGGTGTCATCAACATCGTGGAATGCCCGCGCTCATCGAGTCCCATCATGTTCCATTAATAATTAATATTTTTAGTTGCATTTGCAATACACACTGCATAGAGGTTTCTGGTCACTGATTCCTCGTCAGTAAAACTCAAGTTTTGGAATTCCTTGTGCAAGTGGCTGGGAGAAGTGCGAAAAGCGTTTGAAGCAGGGGAGGAGCCCGGGCTGCAGATTGACTGCGGCAGATGCCCGAGGCAGACAGCTGAAAACAGACCCGGAGCGCTCCGGGGACAATCCAGGCACCTCCCGGCCGGGGCTCCACATTGTCCTGGACAACCCCGGGGCACTGCTCAGAACCAGAAGCAGTAGAATGACAAAATCTGCCCCTTCGGTCGAAGACCCGATTTCAGAGGGACACCAGAACTCCATCAGCACCGCGCACATAAACATCTCTGCTGTTCTCGTGGCGCGGTGCCTCTGGCACTCCAGGTTTTGGAGGTTATCCCTCACTCTGTGGGGTGTGTGGTCTCAGAGCCATCCTGCAGTGCAGCTCTTTGCGGTTCCACACGGACCATCAAATAAATGCTGCTGTGATTTTTAACACTGCAGTCAGCTTCACAGCCGTAACCCTGTGCTCGGTGCTGAACTGCCCGTGTGACCAAAGGAAACGACACCTGGCAGGTGGACACAGGGCAAAATATTAAAGCATCCCGGGCAGCTGGCACCCAGCAGGTTATTCCATAGGTCGTTTTAAAATAACAGCACAGCACAAGGAGGTTTGTGTGTTCTTTCCATGTCAGAGAACATGCTTTAGAGGATACTTGATTGAGACGCTTTCTCAGCCTGTGCCACACTGGTTATGTCGGGTATGGCCTCGTGGTGACTTCTTCTGCAGTTTCACCTTCCCGGTCTCATGGGACACCCATCTGCTGCTCCAGGCACTGAGTCCTGAGGGCCCCCCTTGCACCATGCAAGTTGTGGCTCTTTATTCCACAGGACTTCCTGAATAACCAATTTCAATCTCTTTAGAGAAATAGAGGGATGATTGTGTAGCTGCAGTTCTTAGTTAGCAAAGGAAGTTCTTTTTGCCTGATTCTAAATGTGGATATTTGTGCTACGGTCATGAGCTAGCTCATCACTCTTGTATTATTATATACGATAAATAAGTAATTATTGGAAATCTCATCAGCTAATGACAATAAATCAAAATGAACTAAGCATCTGGAATCAGTCAGTATGATTGCTTCTCTTCAACCAGACTCATTTTACCCTAGAAGGCTGTATATAGCTAATTTAGCACAGACACACTCTCAAAATAAAAAAAAAAAAAAA
>VZTJ01006608.1:1455657-1465702 GCA_013397795.1 Orthonyx spaldingii
GGCCTGGAGAGGGCGGCGGGCGGCGGCGGGTGAGTCAGGTCTGGGTTCCGGGAGCGCCCAGGGAGCCTGCGCCGCCCGGGGGAGGGAGGCCGGGGCGCCGGGCGAGGGGGGGGCCGCTTCACTCCTGCCGGGCGCGGCCCGGGGGACCTCACACTCGGTGTCTTGCCGGGAGTGGGGGGCGGCGGGGCCGGGGCAGCGCTGCACGTGGCTGCCGGGGCGTGGGGAGGGGGAGCCCGGCCCGGCCGGCCCGCCCGTGAGCCAGCGAGTTCGGGGAAAAGAACGCCCTGCGAGTCTGGGGACTGCGGAGAACGGATCGAAATTAAATTTTTTGTTCCTTAAACTGTTCTTTGTCTTTTTTTTTTTTTTTTTCCTTTTAAATTTTTTTTTGAGTTCCCGCTGAAGTCCCGTCGGCGGTGCCGAGCGCGGCCCGCGCACCACGTGGTTCCCCACGTGTGAGGCGCCGCCGGGGACCGGAGGGTCGAGGTGTCGCAACTGTTTGCTCCGACCACAGGCACGGATGGTGGCCTGCTCTAAATCCAAGTGTGACCTATAAATGGATAGGAAAAACAGCCTGTGCCATCTGCAGGTCGCGGGCTGTGGGGCGGCCTTTTATTTGAGTTCCTGTCGGGCGTAGTTCTCAAGTAACCGCTGTTAGTCATTTGGGAGCCAGCATTGTCGCAACGGTTTATTAAACCTAATAATGAGTTTGGTTTTCCTTCGTACACTCAATGTGATCCCAGTGCTACGCAGCGTTGGGGTTGCCTAGTCCGTGTTTCCTTCTTGAGTGCAGACTTGCCTAGAGCAGCAATCCTGCATCTGTGCTCAAAGGGAAGAGGTTAAATAAGTTCACCAGGGCTGTGCAACAGTCCTGTGAGTTACAGGTTTAACCTGCCATGTAAACTGTTTAAACTGACTTTGATAATGCCTGGGCTGAATTTTTATGTTTAAAGCCTCACATGGTGCTCCTGTTGTTTAAGTTTAAAGTTTCGTACAGATAGACATAAATAAAAGGGAATGATGGTAAAATGTGCATATTTGTTAGACGGGGTTTATTCCTCTCCATATTAACCAGTATGGATAGGCAGAAAGTGCTCCAGAGTCACTTCTTGATGAACTTTTGTTCTTTTTCTTGTTTGTGTCAACAGAGATACCCAAGAATTACTTGTCTGATTGGAGTCATGATGTCCTTTTGTCCTGGTTTCTGGCCCCTCTTGAATCTTAGTTAATGTTCAGCAGTCCTGGGTCAGCTTGGCTGTGAAGCTCATTGAGGGGTCCCAAACAGAGTGTAGGGATTGGCTGTGCACTTCTGCAGGTTTCCTTCAGTTTTCAAACTGGTTTTTTTTCAGATTTGGGGTATTGTTACCTGCTGGTCAGAATACTTAATTGCATATCTTGTTCTACTGAGAGCAGAAGAGGGAGACAGGAGCATCACTACCTCTGCTGTAGCAGGTTTTCGGGTTGCAGACGTGGAAATTAACTGCTAAATACTGAGTAGCCTTGGTGACAGTCATGTGTTGGGTGTTCAGGAACTCTTACAACATGTTGCTCGGGAAATAAAAACTCACAGATGGCATTTCTTGTAAAATGAGTAATGCTTTGACTTCTCTTTTGAATAGACTTAGGGCTAGCAGGCCTTTCAGCCTGTTCAGTGCTCTGGAGGCCAGCAGAGGTGAGCTTCCTGTCACGCTGGGGTTTCACCACCTCAGCTCTGGGCTGGCCTGTCCCTTTCAGGTGTGGTGCTGTGGGTGGGTCACAGAGCCTGGGCAGGCCGTGCTGATTTCCCAACGCCTGCCTCTGACAGAGCTGCCCTGCTGAAGGGCTTCCTGGCTGCTGGCTCCAGCAGAGGCTCAGTTTTTATCTGCTCTGTCCTTTGGCTGAAGGAGTGAAGTCCTGCTGACACCGACTGCGGGTGCACTGGTAGGGCAAAAGGAGCTCTGGTAAGTGGGGTGAGGAGAGTTCCCCTGTTCTGGTGGGCTGCTGAATCCTAAGGAACTGCTGGTATCCAGAAGAATCCTGAGTAATCTCAGAGGTGAAGTTCAGCTTCCTTTTTCCTATGAGGAGCCCAAGTTAGTTGTATTTTAGTTTGTTAAAGCAACTTCTTCCTTGGAGGGCATCTAGACTAAAAGCCATAAAATAAAAGAGTATTACAGTGGAGCTTTGTGGCAGTTTTTTGCATCATCAGGTCTAGAGAGGCTACTAAACCAGACTTGGATACTGCTGAATCTTGTGCATGAAGGCTGGAGATTAATAGCACCTCTCCTGTTCGAGAGTCTTGAATATGCATTAACTGGAAAGCCACAGAAGGACACAGCCTTCCCCTTCAGAGTACGAGACAAGAAACTTCTTGTGTCAGAGGTGTCGCCTTCAACCAGGAGAATCACAAAGAAACCACCACTTGGAAGTTCAGTGCTCAAGTTGCACTCAGAAGTTTCAGATGTGACCTAGGAAAGCAGTGTGGTGGCACAGGGATCTTTGTCATCAGTCCCTGCTGTTTGGCAGTAGGGCCATCACACAGAACTAGGTCGAAAATTCAATCTTAATAATGTTTCTGCTTCCAGCTGCAATTAGAGAGCTCTGTAGGAGGAGTTTAGGTAAATGACTGCCTTCTCCCTTTTCTCTCAAGGTAGGGTTTGAGGTGAGAAGGCACAACCAGGCTTGTGTTTCTGCACAAGTTCTGGGAGCTAATCCAGGCAGCAGTGCCTTGCTGTGTCTTGCAGAATGTGACCTGTCTCAGAAATGCTCGATGAGGCTGTAGTTGTGATTTGTTTTCCATTGCTGCTTTTCCTGCCCTGGTGAGGTAAAAAATCTGCTCTGGTATGTAAGGAGGGAGGGGACGATGACACATGGACAGACAGGACAGGCTGCTTTGTGTAACACATCTGAGCTGCGGAAAACAGGGAGAGCTGAGACTGAAAACTTTCCAAGAATACTTAGGTAGCTTTCTTGCAGAAAGCTTACTTAAGGTGGCCTTGATAGATAAAAGGAACTGTTGGAATCTTGCCTGTGATGACAAAATGGAGGGGTATTGACTAATAGAGAAGTGTTTGAACTTGGGTGGTTTTCACTGTACTCAGTTTTTTCTCTTGGAAGTAACTGAAAACTGCAATGGTGTCCAAAGTGCTTGGAGGCTCTCCATTTAAGGACTTGTCTTCTGAACCAGCCTTTTCTGGATATTGTTCCTTGAAGGTGGCTGTTGGCCTTCTCTGAAAACTGAATCCTTACAGTTCACCCTGCTGGGGAATTCTGTCCTGGGTTAGGCTTTGAGAATGCAGGCAAGTGAAGCCAGTGTCAGCTGCAGCCACCTCTCGCTGGTGAATGTGTTTGCAGTTTGACACCCTTTATAGGAAGGATGCAGAGTTTAACATGGAAGTACTGGTGAAGAGATACTTCAGGCAGACTGTTTGGATTGTTTTTAAGGTATCTGAGGATGGAGCAGCATACTTTGTAATCACACTTGTATGGCAACTGTAACCTTCCACTGCTCTTGAGCTGAGGGGGAAAGGGGGCCTCTGAAGATGGAGGTTTTTAAATGAATCTCGGTGTTGAAGGAGCCTTGTACAGACACTGGTGTTTGACTGTGGATTTCTAGTTCAGTTTGTGTAATCTTTACCAATTTGCTGTATAGCAGAGCAAGAGAAACTTGAGGTTTTCCTTTTGAAGGGGCAGTTAAAAAGGAAAAAACTGTGAATCAGATTTTAAACTTCTCTTTTGCCATTCCTTCGGGGCAGTGAGAAGTGAGCTTTTGTCCATCGTGCAGCTCCTGACCCAGAGTGGCAGAAGGACAGACAGCTGCCATTAATCTTGGTGTGAAAACTCACCCCCTGTGTGTGTGAAGCAGGTCTGGCTCACCTGTCAGACATTTGTCCCTTACCTGTGTTAAGCTGGCTGGTTCTGTGTGCCTCACGGGGTCACTGCCAGCAGGACTCAGTCCTGTCACGTCTGCTGGAGTCTCATGTTCACGGTTGGGAGCGAAGTCTGGGCAGATGTGCTGCAGGTCTGTTACAGCTCTTGCCTGTTTTGCCCTTTTTATGTTGCCATTCAGTAATGGTTTCATGTGAGGACTGTTTAAAAGAGTTGTAACAAAGTGAAGAGTGTGTATATACATATATATATATATATATATATGTAATTCAGAAACCCCTTCTTGTCCCTCTTGCAGGTTAAATGCAGCATCCACTGTGGTGCCTGAGCCCAGCTCCTGCAGTTGGCTGTGCTGTGTTTTTGCTGTTCTGCAGTGTCAACACGGTTGCTATGAAAACAGGCACAAACAATGGCCCAGGCAGTGCCAGCTGCTGCCAGCAGAGCGGGCAGGGCTCGCCCTGGCTGTCCTCAGGAGATGGTTGGGACCTTGAACGCTGAGATGAAGCAGAGAACACTGAGTCACTGATGTGTGAAATCAAGTGAATCTCTTTAAGTGCTCCAACAGCCAGTTGTTTTAACTGTGTTTAGATGTATTTAAGATCTTATTGCAGCCTTTCACTCCAAACTTCATTTTGTGGGCAGAAACCATCATCTGGTCCAGCTGGAAGTTAGATGTGAGATTATAGAGATAACATGCTAAAGTATGGATCTCTTGTATTTTAAATTCTCAGTGGTTGGAATAATCACTTCTGTGCACAAGGCCATCAGAGGGAGGAGTGGATAAAAAGCACAGTGAATTTGTGAAACATTGGGGTACTTCAGAAATAGCTGAGTAACAATTCGTGTTTAGATACACACTCTATTTAAGAGCTAAAAGTCAGGATGCTAATTCTGTTTCCTTCTGGAGGTCATGTGTTGTTCTGCTGCTCCTGTAGTGGCTTTCTTCAAGACTCAGCTCCTGGATGTTCCTGTAACTTGGGATGCTGCGGGGTCTGGGAGGAGGGGAAGCATTCTGTAAGGTGAATAAACTGCGGGGTTACAGGGGGATTATCTTGAAGGGGGATCAGGTAAACTGCCAAACGTGCTAGATAATGATTCTGCTTCTGTTGGGTAAAGAATAATGAATTGTGAGAGGGTATGTGAGATATTTAAACTTCAGGAGACTTCATCAAAACAAAGCTTGATGTGCATATTTTTAGACCAGTGTACTTTAAACTTGTCTTCAAGCATGCTTTAAAAAGACTGCAGTTGAAACGTGTAACTTGTTCTTTGCTCCTGGCTCTGGAGGAGTTGTGTGAGTGTCCTGCACTCAGGGAGCTGTGGCAGGGTGAGCACAGTGCTGACCTCCATTCCCAGTCTGGGCAGAGCAGGGGTTGTGCTGTGGGACAGACCTGCCTGCCCGATGCTTCCAGAGCTTTCTAACGATGTTTTCCCGGTTAGCCTTCTGTGTCTGCTGTCTTAACATCTTAAAACATTTTGTTTCATGTATGCCTGGAGTGGAATATGCATCCTGACCTGTAGGTTCATTACAAGTTGTAGTTTTGCTTTTCAGAGTTAAAATGCTGTTCTGGTCATGAAAGACCTAAAATCTTCAAATGTTAAGCTGTTGTGCTTTTGAATGCTTTAGGTTTAATAGTGCCTGTTCTTACACTTGGCTTCCAGGGTGAAGCCTGGTTAGTCAATAGAGGCAGGAGCTGCCAGGCAGGTGCTTCAAGAGAAAATGTAACAAATACCTGGAGGAAATGACTTGTAGAGATTAAGTAGTTGGCTTTTAAGTATCAGGGATAAGGAAGAAGGTGCTTTACTGAAAGAGAAAGTAACATTAAGGCTGGTCCTACAATAGTTAAAGGGGTTTTCTTCTCTTTTTCCCTCTCCCTGAACCTTTTCTAAGTTCTTGAAGTAAAAGTTGGCTACAAAATAATTAGAGGAAAAGTTACCTAGCACATTGTCTGTTCAAAGTTGTCTTACTCCAAGCAAAGCAGAGGCAAACTTGGATCCTCTGCGGTGGTTTCAGTGGTCATGATCAGATACTGTACAAGAAGGTACTGACTTAGCTGAAGTCCTGTTTGGTTTGCATTTGTTGGGAGGCTGAGAAACCTGTAAGTCTCTCATTTCAATGTAGCCTTTGGCTGGGGTAGGAGAAGGTGCTCAGAAATTTCTTTCTTGCTCAGACAGGTGATCTGCAGCCATGAGCAGCAACGAGTGCTTCAAGTGTGGCCGCACCGGCCACTGGGCCCGGGAGTGCCCCACTGGGATGGGCCGTGGCCGTGGCATGAGGAGCCGTGGCAGAGGTGAGTGGGGCTGTGCTTTGCTGTTGGTTTGGGCAGCACGTCTCCAGCTGGCTCTGTGAGCAGTGTATAAAACTGGAGGCTGTCCTTTTCTGTCTGTTTGGGCAGCACGTCTCTAGCTGGCTGCTGTGAGCAGTGTGTAAAACTGGCCCTGGCAGACCCAAGTGAAGAACTGGGGACACAAATTGGTGCTTCAGAACCAGGGAAATTTACCTCTACCTAAGAGTTTGGTGTGGAGCTCTGGGAGTGAAGCTAACTTGTCAATTCAGTTTGTGATTGATTCTTGAAAGTATTCTGAACTTAATGCTTATGCCTTTTTTTTTTTAATTTTATTTTACCCATTTCAAGCAGGATTCCAGTTCATGTCCTCGTCTCTGCCGGACATCTGTTACCGCTGTGGTGAGTCTGGCCACCTTGCCAAGGACTGTGATCTTCAGGAGGATGGTAAGTATCACTAAATATTCCATCCCTTCAGTGCCTCAGACAGAGCTCTGTGGCTGAGGAGAAGGTGCAGGGGTTCCCTGGGAAGAGGCTGTGCACGTGCCCTGTCCACAGCACGCTGCCCCTCACACTACCAAGGTTTTATAGTCTTGTTTGGTATGTTTTTCTTATTGTGGAAGCCTGCTATAACTGCGGTAGAGGTGGCCACATTGCGAAGGACTGCAAGGAGCCCAAGAGGGAGAGGGAGCAGTGCTGCTACAACTGTGGCAAGCCCGGCCACCTGGCCCGCGACTGCGACCACGCAGACGAGCAGAAGTGCTATTCTTGCGGAGAGTTCGGGCACATTCAGAAAGACTGCACCAAAGTGAAATGCTATAGGTAAGGACTGGCGGGAGGCAGCTGCGAGATGTGTTCTGTGTCTGGTTTTGGTTAGGAGATACAGTTTCTTTGAACCCACTGTTGTTCAAAACCAAGGCTTAAACACCTCTTAGCAAGCAGAGCACAGATTCCATGCTGGCCACCCAGTGCAGGTGTTACATCATTTGAGCTGTACAGAAGCAAGGGCAGTGTCCTTGTGCAGAAGGCAGCAGGAGGTACTTGGCTCTGGCACAGAGAGTTGGGTGCCCTGGACCTTCTGCCAGAGCTCACAGACTCAGCTGTACAGCCCAGCTGGCTGGCACAGCCAGCCCCAGACACTTCACATGCCTTGGTTATGGGAACAGTGAATAGCAGTGGGTGTTAAATTGGTTTGAAATGCCATCTTCAGAGTGTTGTCTGGCTTTTGAATGCAGGCATATACCAGAAACAGCACGTTCCTGAGAGCAGTATTCTTCACCCCCACCAACATTCCCTTCTGTGGAGGAAGGAGAGAGAACATGGTGTATTTGAGTTAAAACTAATTATTCTCAAAAGAAGGCTAAACTGCAGGCAGAAGCATTGGGAACAGGCAAAACCCAGTATACAGTCGGGAAGAATCCTGCAAACACATCAAACTGATGTACAGTGCTTTTGGCATGTACAGTGATTAATGTGAGTTGATCATTTGGGAGCAGTTCCTGACTCTGCTGGAGACAACCTTGCCTGATGTCAGAGAATGCTGGAGCGCAGGAACAGAAGCCTGGAATGCAGAACTGGCATTGTGTGAAACTGAAGCAGACAATGTTGTGCCAGAGTGGGGTTGCTCCTGAGTGTGGTGGCTGTTCTGACACACGCTTTCTCTTGCAGGTGTGGTGAAACTGGCCACGTAGCCATTAACTGCAGCAAGACCAGCGAAGTCAACTGCTACCGCTGCGGCGAGTCAGGGCACCTTGCACGGGAATGCACAATTGAAGCTACAGCCTAATTATTTTCCTTTGTCGCCCCTCCTTTTTCTGATTGATGGTTGTATTATTTTTCTCTGAATCCTCTTCACTGGCCAAAGGTTGGCAGATAGAGGCTACTCCCAGGCCAGTGAGCTTTACTTGCCGTGTAAAAGGAGGAAAGGGGTGGAAAAATCAACTTTCTGCATTTAACTACAAAAATGTTTATGTTTAGTTTGGTAGAGGTGTTATGTATAATGCTTTGTTAAAGAACCCCCTTTCCATGCCACTGGTGAATAGGGATTGATGAGTGGGAAGAGTTGAGTCAGACCAGCAAAAACCCTCTCTGGGTTACAGGGAAGTGATCCTATGCAGGAGGAAAGAAATTCTGGAAGTGTCTGAACTTCCTCATAACTTTTATTTTATTACAATGGCCTTGGATTGTCTGACCTCAGTAGCTGTTAACACCAAGTGATATCTGCATCCGGCCCTACCTAGAGCATATAGCCGAGTGGGAGTAAACAAACAAGATGCACATGCCTGTTAATGGCCATGAGAGAGAGAGAAATCTGAAATAAATCTAAAAGTAACAGTAATTCAGTCAGTGAATGTTAACGTTGGAGATACAGAATGCAATGGGAAGCTTTTGAATAAATATCTCAAAGTCAATCTGAAACCCAGACATCAGTGCTCATAGCATATACAATTTGGAGCTATTCAGGAGTTGCAAATAAATGCATTTTCACAGAAATCAAGATGTTATTTTTGTATACTATATCACTTAGACAACTGAGTTTCATTTGCTTGTAATCGGTTTTTAAAGTAAGATGGTAAGAGCAATTGAAGTCCTAGAACATAGAAAATGTAATTTTAAACTATCAATAAAGCTGGAGGAGGAAGGGGAGTTTGGCTAAAGTTCCTTTTGTTTATTTTTGGTTTTCCTGTACACAGTGCAAAATAACATATTAAAAGGGGTATGTGGAGGTTCAGCTTGGCCTTTTCTTTTGTACTGTCTCACGTGAAGTTCCCGTGCAGCAGCATCAGCTGTGAATGTTGTGTGCACTCCTGGCTGCAGATGTTCATGGCTCTGGGCTCTGGATGGTGGTTTGGTGACAGCTGTGCTTCTGCGTTCAAGCATTTCCTAGAAAAACCATGAAAGGGGGCACGCAGGTTGCTGGAGGTGCAGGGAGGTCCCAACCTCAACAACAAACCCCAAAACAATTCAGCAGCAGTGCTGGAGACAACTGAGCTGGCCCTTCTGCACCTGTGTTAGAATCACCCCGTTACTGTCAGGTTAACATTCCTGTTCATTTTGGGAGCAAGGATGAAATGTGGGGGTTGTGCTGTGTATCTGCACCAGCCCAGTACACGGCAGTTCGGCCTCGTAGGTTCTGACAAATGAGTTTTTGCACATAATTATCTTAGTTAAACAGCAGTAAAGTTTCAGCCTCTGTGGTTGCAAGGACCTGAAAGTCTTTGGGATGTGCCCACTACAAAGCAGTGTTTCCCTCTAAGAATTTATATTTTTATACAAACAAAACGAGTTTAAAAAGCTGAGAAGCAAACCAGCCTGTTAAGTTCCAAAAGGAGAACATTGTTTCAGAAGCAGATGTCTCTTCCTTGGTCATCTTCCTGCGAGAACATTGGTGCTGCTCTTCATGATCAGCTTTTCCCAAGTGAACAGGAGCTGGACAAACAAGTGGTGATTTCATACCTTGTGGGACATGGGCAAAAAACAATTTTTCGTTTGTTTCATGTTGATCTTTTTCAGTAATACTGAGGCATCTCATTCATTATGGCAAACTCATGAACCGGTTACAGGCAACCAGAGGGACAGTTCATCGGGAACTGAGTGACAGGACAAGGGGCAACGGGTGCAAACTGAAGCGGGGAAATTTAGATTAAATGTCAGAAGCAGCTTCTTTGCTTGTGAGGGTGGGCAGCCCCTGGCACAGAGAAGCTGCGGCTGCCCCTGGATCCCTGGCAGTGCCCAAGGCCAGGCTGGACACTGGGGCTTGGAGCAGCCTGGGACAGTGGGAGGTGTCCCTGCCATGGCAGGGTGGCACTGCGGGGTCCCGAGGCGGGGGTGGCACTGCGGGGCCGCGGGTCCCTTCCAGCCCGAGCCCTTCCGTGTCCCCTCAGCGGCCCCCGCCAGCC
>VZTJ01006608.1:1476701-1503740 GCA_013397795.1 Orthonyx spaldingii
CTTGCTCCTCGATACTGGGAATGCTCGGGGGATGCTCGCTCCTCGGGGCCGGGAATGCCCGGGGGGATCCTCGCTCCTCGGGACTGGGAATGCCCAGGGGATGCTCGCTCCTCGGGACTGGGAATGCCCGGGGGATGCTCGCTCCGCCGGGCCCGGGGATGCCCGGGGGATGCTCGCCCGGGGGACGCTTGGCCGGGGGACGGGTTCCCGGGCACTGCCGGCCGGAGCCGCTGTCCCGGGGCTGTGGGTGCTCCTGGTCTGACAGAGGGAACCAGGGAAACTCGTTCCGACCGCTGCCGGTTCCATCCGTCCCCTGGGTTGTGGCACAGCGCTCCTTTCACCAACAGTTTCTTTAGGGTCAAAAGGGAGAAAAAGCTGCTGACTTCATTATCTCCCTGCTGCACATATTCTCAGTTCCTTCCTTTGCTTTTTACCCCCCTGTAATACTTTCTTTTTCTCTCCGCTAGTGTTACTCACTGTAAAAATCTCGTTTGTCATCTGTTATCTATGCATCTGTTATTTATAAGTAGCAAAGTTAATATAAAGAATCGCATCTGCTACAAAATCATTCCAATACCACGACAGTTTCAGCAATTTCCTGTACAAATTCACAAAGCCTGGGAAGAACGCTGTACATTTATTAGCAAGCCTTCAGCAGCGTCTCGGCAGCAGTTGGGTTATTTCTAATATAGCATTCCTGAAACGGGTGCAGGCAATGTGGGGACGAGGACTTGAGGGGATTTGTTCTTAAATAGAGGCTGATAATTCTATAGACGAGAAGGGAGAGGGCTTCAGGGGCAGGATTCTATAGAGAAGGGAGAGGGCTTCTGAGTGAAGCTGAACAGAAAAGCCGTATTAAGTCAATGGCAATGCAGGATATTTACAGTGTTAACTCTATTAGCCCGGCTGCGGAGGGGAGTGTGCTCTCGCTGCCGTTCGGGTGCCGCGGGCTGGGAAGCGGCGGCAGTGAGGGGCTGTGTCGGGCTGTGCCGGCAGCCGCATCCCCGCTCCCGGCCGTGCCGGCGGCAGGAGAAACGTGCGGGTGAATAATTGCTGTGGAACCAAGTGCTGCTGAAGCAGGCACAGTGCCCTTCCCCTGCCCAGGAGGGCGCTGGCTGTGGCTGCGTGCCCTGGGACACTCCGGGAGCAAAGGCTGTCCCACTTGCCAAGCCCGGAGTCCCTCCTGTGTTGTCCCCTCCACCTGTGCTGTCGTCTCGGCTCTTCACCCTCCCTTTTCACCACTGACCATAAGTCCCAAGGTTCCTGCTTTCTGCTTTAGGCTGGGCAGAGAAATGAACTTTAGATGCTCGGGTTTGTTCCGTGCTTTTCCAGCCTGATCCAGTCACAGTTTCATTGCTCGACAGCCCTGTCTCTGTCTCTGCTCCTTGGGTTTCTCACCCAGCTCATCTTTCCTCACCCTCCTTTCCGAGGCTCACCAGGTCCAGCTCTTCACTGCCTCAAAGGCCACCAAGGAGATGCAGTTTGGTAACTCGAGCAGCACCTCTGTTGCAGGAGCTGCTGATTTCCCAATCAGTCTGCCCAGTGTAAAACTGGAATGGACTGAAGCCATGTGCAGGAGCACGTCAGGCACCTGGCTGTGATCAAAGCTCTTGTGGAACAGAACAGTTTTACCACATAAACACCTTGTAAGGAGGAGCCAAGTACAATACTTGTGTCCAAGACCTGCCTACTGCTGCAAAATTTACTTTTGTATATTCTGTTAGTATTCTGTGGGGGTCAAGGCAATCTAGAATGTGACTCACTGGCTCAGCAGCGTGTATTTTGCACCTCTTGGGATCAGTCTAACTGAATTTTCCCTGTCTTTTGAGATGTTCTGATACTATTTGTAAGGCAAAATAGCTCTCATGAGTCTGTATGCATATGGCAGAGGGAGTTGTGGTGCTCCTTGTGACAACATGCATTTAGCATAATTTATTCATTTTATTTTATATGTATTTTATTCACATGAAGATGTGCCTTACAGTGCAGTTAAAGATCCCTTGCTCTGTTTGGAGGTGTCTGTTCTCAGGGGGCTGTGGCTGCTGTCAACTCCACCAAACGTGGAAGTGCAAATAACAAACGTACCCTCTGATTCCATCCCCTCCTGCAGCTCAGCGTGCTGCCTTCCTTCGGATTTCTCTTTGACATTGACGGGGTGCTGGTGCGAGGGAAGACCCCCATTCCTGCTGCCAGAGCAGCCTTTCGGAAGCTGGTGAATCCTCAGGGGCAGTTCGTGGTGCCCGTGGTGTTTGTCACCAACGCAGGGAACTGCCTGCGCCAGAAGAAAGCTGACCAGTTGTCTCACCTGCTGGGGGTTCCAGTGAGTCCTGAAATCCTCTTTATTTCATTATCATGTTCAATGTGTCAAATGTATTACCTTCCATTTAATCAGTTAATCAGGTCTGCTCTTCCCTTAAGCCCCCTGACACGCTTTTCTGGAGGTATTAGAAAGCAAAAAATGCTGTCCCAAGCTGGTGGCTTTTCCACTGGTAAAGCTACTGATTTTTCCACTAGTAAAGCTAAAGGTATTTCTTTGCAAAGGTGGTAAGTAGTGGTTCATAGAAGCATTTTTGCAGGATAATAATCTTACCAGTGAATACCTGTCCTGTTGAAGGGGTGGGGATATGTAAACTAGAAGAAGGTGATGCTCTGGTACAACTGAATCAGTGCTGCAGTCTAGCAAAGGGCCCAAGACTGGAACCAGGGCAGTTCTGATTCTCCTTCCCTGTTTGTTTCCAAATTAATTTGGATTTTGTAAAACTAGCAGAGAAAGACTTGTTCATGTTGAATAGAGCTGGAAGCTGAAAGGGGTAGATATGGTAATTTGTCAGTAAGGTATTTTTTTCTGGCATATTATCAATACATCATTTGTGAAAGGAGAAAATGCTGACTGTTGTGTAATTCCTGGAATCTGTCACATCTGTTAATTGAATCTGTGTATAAACAACTTCTCTGAAAAACAACAGACTCCTTTTGTTTTTAAATCCTGAACAGATTTCACAAGATCAAGTGATGATGTCACACAGTCCTCTGCGGATGTTCAAGCGCTACCATGAAAAATGTGTTCTGGTATCTGGACAAGGACCCCTTCTTGATATTGCTCGAGAGTATCTTTAAAAAAAGTTTAAAAACCAATAACTTTCTGTCAAAGTGTTTTCCTCAGTCAGGGGATCCTGTGGATGAAGTGAAAATCCAATATTTCAACCCTACTGATGCAGTAATAAGTAGTAATGGCAGTTCTTAGTATAGTTTTGGATGTGGTTTTGTACAAAGTGCCCAAAGAACTTGAATTATGCTGATGTCATGGTGGTATCAAAGTTTCAAACTGTACCATAATTTTGTGTAAGCTTTGCTCATGCTTCCTCTAAGTCCCTTCTGCACTTCTTCCTTTAGTGGGATTTTCATTAAAGTTGGTGTAAATCATAAATTGTAAAAAATGTATATACAACTTTTAACAAATACAAAGCTGAGCAAATGGTATTGAAGGAACTTTCCAGGTAATAGTCAAAATTCATGAGGCTTGGCTAAGAGAGAAGTGTATGGGAAGACTGAAAACAAAACAGAAGAACCTTGGTCTCTCAGTGGGATGAACTTGTTGTCTCACAGAAGGAAAAATCCATCTTTGACGTTGCTTTTGTTCCTAAATAATTTCTAAACTGAATACATTCAAATGGTTAAAATGGGATTGCCAGTTAGAAAACCTGTTCCTGTGAGCAGCTGTGTCCTTAGCTGTGTCCAGCCTCGGCTTCTGCCGGCCCATCACCATCGACGCCCTGCGCGAGAAGCGCCCGCTGCTCGATGCCGTTGACCACGACAGGAGACCCAACGTCCTGGTGAGTGCAGATTTGTGATTTAAAGCTCTCTGTTTGCTCACTGCATGACATCCTATAACGGGGGGTCAATATTTAACTACCAAGCTAATGCTGCTGTTCTTACATTGTGTTTTGACTTCGCTTTTCTGCTTCTTTATTTGCTCTATTACAGCATTCTCACGAACAACTCTTTTCTCTCAGCAGTAATTCTTTAACCCAGCCTTTGATTTTGTAACCTCCTGTTGTGGGAGAACTTACAGTCTAACAGAGATACCTAATGCAAAATCTGTCTTGGGAAGCCGTTTAGCTTCCTCAGAAAGTGTGGAAGATCACAGAAGCTTTTCCCTGATATTGTGATTGTGCTGGTATTGTTTCTAAGCCGTGAGGTTGCTTTGATTGTAGATGCATGCTTTGAAGAGAAATATTTTTCCCTCAGAGGACTCCCTTTGCTGTTCATAGCACTATTTGAAAGTTAGCAGCAGGTGCAGTGGTTCCAGGTGAGCTGTGCAGAATTTAAAGAAGTGAGTAGCTGTGTGTACTGTACATGCTCAGGGGCAGCCTGCAGAGTGCATTTTCCCCACTGTAATCAGATCATTCTCTGTGGCTCATAAAATCCATAACTCAGGTGTGTCACCTTTTTCTGGGCTTCTCATCCGTGTGGGTGGGGAAGGTCAAGAACCTGTTGAAGTGTTTGGAATCACAGAGAGCAAATATTGAAGTGCAAACTCTTAATTGTTCAGCAAATATATTACACGGTATACAGTGCATTCTTCTTTATTAGCAGTGTTAAAGGAACACATCTCAAAAACTTTTTTTCAAGTGTCTTGGTACTACTGGAGGCCTCTTATTTCTGTGGAAAAATAAACATCCATCTTTTGTACACAAGTAATTGGAACAGCTGGAGCTCTGAGGTTTGCCAGAGGCAGCTCAGGAGGAGCAGGAGGCTCGTGCAGGTGCAGCACGGTCACTGTCCCTGTGCCAGAGACTTCACTTCAGCATGGAAACACCAATTTCTGAGTGAACTGAGGTCAGGTACACACCAATATAGAGAGTGCATTTCCTGTCAGAGCTGCAGGACCTCTGCTTGGATTTGTTCTGTTCAAAAACAGTAGTAGATGTTTAATCTTGTAGAAAACTTTCACTTTTTTCTTATTGCAGTCCCCCTCTGCTGTGGAGCTTCCCAAGATTGAGGGTCAGTTTTCTTTATTTAACTTGCATCTATCCATTAATAAATGAAATATCTTTACTTTATTTTATAATCAGAAATAATTTCTAGGTTGTTGGGCAGAACAGAAATTTGTCAGAGACAATCCTAAAATTTCCTTGTTAATGACACCTGTCATTAATTTGAAAGCATCTTTTTTAATGTGTGCAGTTTCCAGCCACGTTTTTGAGGTCTCCTTTCCTTTTCATCTGCCTTTAACAGGCTATTGTGGCCCTCCTTTCATAAATGAGGAATGAACTGATGTTTATTATTCAGAAATAATTAGTCCTGTTCTTACAAGTAGTCAGGATGGAGCTGTAGTATGAGAAGGGTCTTGTGTTCGCTGTCATCTCATCTGACCAATGGGAAAGCAGAAATTGGACCTCAGGATTTAAAAAAATCCACGTCAGATTATTGCTGGAGACCAAAACAATCTTTAAAAACAACATTCAAATTTTGTTCTAAGATGAACAAATCAACATCTCTGGAGGAGTATTTAAATACTGTGTGTAAACAGAGAACTCACAAGTTATGGAAGACTGAGAAATACAGTTTAGAAGTTAATATTGTAACTTCTGGGGAAACTTCACCAACAAAACAAAATTCCTAAACCTGTAGATTTTGCAGTGGGGTCTTGTTACTTCTGAGATTTTCTATGAATGGATGGGCATGTGATATATTAACCCCCTAAATTACAGTTCCTGTGACTGTTTGATCAGTTCCTGGTTATATTAAATTACTTGTTCAGTCTCCTTAGGCCAAGTTTTAGACGGAGTGTCAGAGGTTCAGTGCTCTGTTCCCAATTCCATGACTGTTCTGTGGCTGGTTCTCACAGCTGTGGTGTTGTTTGGGGAGCCAGTCCGATGGGAAACCAGCCTGCAGCTGATCATCGATGTTCTGCTGACCAGCGGCTACCCTGGCAATCCCTACGGCCAGGAGAGCTACCCCCACATCCCCGTGCTGGCCTGTAACATGGACCTGATGTGGGTGGCTGAGGCACAGTCCCCCAGGTGAGTGCTGCACAGCATTCAGGTAACTGGGACATACTTGGGGCTTGCTCATTTTTCCAGCAGGATTCAGAGTCAGCACTCGAACACAAAATGCCTGATGTAGCCCTTGGCTGAATGCAACACCTCTGCTGCACTTTCAGCCAATGCTGCCTTGGGCTGGCTGCATTACTGCGTCCAGGAAATCAGTTACTCAAGAGAAAAGCTGCTTTTAAGCTTTAAACCCTTTTGTTTCCTCACTCCCAGGACAGTGGGAAAAGAGAGGGTTTTTTTCCTGAGGGCCTCAGAGCCTCGGTTCAAAGGCAAAAATGAAAAAATTATCAAGGCCATTGTTTCATTTCATTAGGTCCCTCTTTGGTATTTCTCTTTTCCTGGCAGAGTAAAGAGCTGACCCTGCTGGTTGCAAGCAGTGAGTGGTTTTGAGCTGAGGACAATGCAGTGAGCTCTTTAAGGAACATAAGAAAAAACAAGTAGAACATGCAGAGCAAGGTGGCAGGACCTCTTAGAGTGGCTTTGTTTGATTTTGCTTTCAATAGAAGGTACTTCTTTAATAGGTTTGTTTCCCCTCCCTTCCCCTCAGTCTGTAATTTGAAGAAATGCTGAAATAGAAACTCGTTACTGTGACTTGATTGCTGCCTCAGTCCTGGGTCAAAGATCTGCTCAGATCCCTGTCTTTGGAAGCAAAGGCCATCTCTAATTAACACATTGGAAAAGACATTTGTGTGATAATTTCAGGCTACACTAAGGCAAGCCAGGATATCTCCAGTGAGCAATTTTTAAGTTAGATGAATCTGTTGTGCCATCCCAGTAACGGGGGTTTATTGTGGTGTTTGTTGTTCAGCTAAGCAGCACTTAATTTTCAGTGAACCAGCTGCAGAAATGTTGCATGCTGAGGGGAATTTGATAGTTGCAGGACACCATTTATTCCTTAAAAAATCATGAAATAAAAAAGCCTTGTTTGGTGGTTTTTAATCCGTACTTAATGTAATTTGATTTGGTTTTATTTCTGTGTAGGTTTGGGCATGGAACATTCATGGTTTGGTTTTATTTCTGTGTAGGTTTGGGCACGGAATGTTCATGGTTTGGGCATGGAACATTCATAGTTTGGTTTTTCATCTGTGTAGGTTTGGGCACAGAACGTTCATGGTTTGGTTTTATTTCTGTGTAGGTTTGGGTAGGGAAAGTTCATGGTTTGGTTTTATTTCTGTGTAGGTTTGGGCATGGAACGTTCATGGTCTGTTTGGAAAACATTTACAAGAAGATCACTGGCAAAGAGCTGCAGTACGAGGCGCTGATGGGCAAACCCAGCAGGCTGACGTACCAGTATGCAGAGCACCTGATCCGGGCCCAGGCCCTGCAGAGGAGCTGGGAGCAGCCCATCCACACCCTCTATGCTGTGGGGTAAGGTCTGGGTGTGCTGGGTCTGACCAATAAATCACAGCCCATCCAGCCCGTCTGTGCTGTGGGGTGAGGGTACTGAGCCTCACAGGTACACCAGGAAATTACTCACGGTGTAAATGCCAGCCAAGAAAAGCAGACAACCCTTACCAGCTTGTTTCTCCTACCATTAAGACCATCTGACTTTCTTGGTGCTGTAGTGTGTTTTATATAATGTTTCTAATCTTAAAAATCAACAATGCATTGCTCTTTCTGTGTGATATTTCTATAGAAGCACAAAAGGTGTTTTATATGCAACTAAGGTTTCTCCTGATTTTTTACTGATTTATTTCTGTAGTAGGCTGTGTAAATCTGACACAAAGGGTTTGCATGGGTGTTTATTTTATTAGGTTTAGTGGTGTAACACCAACTGGCTTTGAGCAAAGGACAGTTAGAGAGTGTAGAGCTGGACTTTATCTCTGAGGTCATTTAGGTTGGTCATATGCTCTTGCATGTGCTGCCACACCAGAGAATCCTTTCCACAGAAAGAAATAAAGCTGTATTGTGTTAAAGACTGTTCCAGAATCCCCAAGATGTTTGGAAATATAATAATCTCCTTCATGGGCTGCTCATACCTTGATTTTCTCTCCCCTGCAATATGGAGAGCGATTCATTGGTACCGTGCCATGCCTCGTGAGAATGGTGCAGTAAAGCAGCTGTGGGGTTGGATTTCTGCCCGTCTGCCTCATTCCACACAAAGCTGTGTGAAGTAGAGAATAAACTGCTAAATGTAAACAGTAAAAATGCCTTTTGCCAGCTGAAGCTGACTGGACTTTCCCGTTTGCAGGGACAACCTGATGACTGACGTGTACGGCGCCAACCTGTACAACCGCTACCTGCAGAGCTCCAGGCAGGGTCGCAGCCCCCGCCTCCAGGCCACAGTTTCTGCTGGCAGGGGCCCTGCCACGCTGCCCCGGGACGAGGAGATGGGCCCGGGCTGGGAGCAGGAGCTGGCAGCTGCGGCTGCAGCCCGCTGCAGGTCTGTGCTGGTGTGCACCGGGGTGTACGACCCGCGCCCCAGGGACAGCAGGACTGACGCCGCGTTCCACGGCCACCGCGACTTCAGGTTCGACCCGGCCTTAGTGGAACCAGACCACATCGTGCCAGATGTGGATGCTGCTGTGGACCTGGTCTTCCAGCTGGAGAACTTTGCCCCCAGCTGAGATGGCAGGGTTTCTTAAGGACCACTCAGTGCTGTGCTTTTCTTCCCAAAAACACACTGTGCTTTACAAGAGTGCCACAAAATGCTGCCTTCGAAATCTTTTTAACCTCTAAATGAATGCAATCTTCTATTAAGTGTGCTTATTACTAGTACATGTAGGGCCATTAGCGTGTTTAAGTATATTAAATATCAATAATGCTTTTTATAGTGCTTCTAAATATGTAATTTCTGGCTTGAGTTTATTGTCTTCCTCTTTGTTCTGTTAGGTATTTTAGTAGCAATATTTCACAGTAGCCTATTCATGTACTGGTACTTAAATCCCTCCATGACAGAACTTTCTTTTGTTTGCTGGAAGATTTTGCTTTTAGGTGTTGGGGATCTTGAAGACCTCAGATTGTGGTGCTGGGGTTGCTCAGTCCGTTCCAAACTGGCACAAAGCACAGCAGTACCAGTGCCTGGCATCCTGCAGGCTCTGAATGCCCTCTGCAATCAGTGGGGTTCAGTCTGTGCCACTTTGGGCTTGCTCTCACTTTCCCTGCTGCTGCCTTGCTTTGGGTTTGTTTTCCCATGTGCCTGGAGCTTTACTGCTCCTCTCTGCTGCTGTGGGGAGCCTTCACAGAAATGCCCCTGTGGGGTGGGCAGGGCTGAACTGTTCCCACCTTGTTGGAACTCCAGCCAGCCCTGGAAGGAAAAGCAGCAGACCTGGGTGTCCTCGGTGGCCTTTTGCTCTTTGCCTTTCTATCTGCACCTTCTTCTTTTTCTTTTCTTTTCTTTTTTTTTTTTTTGTTTTTTTTGAGGAATTTTGAATCTTAGAAAGCTTTAGCGATTTCATTCAGGTGTTTCTGTGAGCTGGACTTTACCACTGAATCAGTGACTACTGCTTGGCCAAGAAGTGCCTCATGATTTACTTGAAGCCTCATACCACTGTGGTAATTAACTGGCCTTTAGTGTAATATATCTCATGTCAATGTTACATGTTGTTTGGTTCATGGATTTTATACCTGTTCATTTAAAAAAAAAAGTAATTTATTTTTTTGTTATTTTTGTAAAATACTTCTAAAGTTTTCATCCCAAAGATGTCTTGGAAAATATTTCTGTGTTAATTTCTTGTAACACAGAATTTATTATAACATATAATTTATTATAACATCATAATAAGTATATGTTGTACTTGTGGCGTAAGCTTGAAAAACACAACCCAATTAATTGTTTTAAAACCAAAGTCAGCTTGCACACAAAGATCAGTTCACATTAGGGGCTAGTCAGGTTTTTAGGGTTGGGTTCTTTTAGGTTGTTTTTTTTTTCAAATTAGGAACTGTACAAACAAAAACCTGGGTGTTGAGTTCTCCCTGGCCAAATCGTTCCCTGCTCATTATCCCAACAGCAACATCTGAGAGCTGCCAGCTGCTATGAAGTCAGATTTTGTTGTTGTGTTCCCTCTGTTTGCACAGCACTGTACTGTACTCTGCACTGGCAGGATTGTTGATTCATCTCCTGTAACGTTTCCTAAGTGGCTTTCAACATCTCTCGCTGGATCCAGTTTAAGGACACTGCTCTAAACAGTTTATTTCCTGTTTCTTCACTGGGAAAGTATTTACAGCAGCACATTCTTGCCTTTTTATTGGTACAATAAACAGATATCTACCTATTTCTTTAGCACTTTTCTGTAATATACCAAATATTTGCAAAGAATGCCAAATCCTAAGTAAAGACTGTAATTTTGTAAGGTCAGGATGATTTGAAGTCAGGTTGTTTCAGTACTAAAGCATGTTGCAGAGCTCTCTAACTTTACCAGAATCAGTGAAGCAAGGAATAAAAATGTTGGAAGTTGCTGAAGAACAGAAAATGTTCTGTTTGTTTCTCCTTTTTTTCTCTACAATATGCACGAACACTTCAAAAGGAACTGTACAGCTACCTCTTAAATTTCATCCCTCATGGAAACAGTAACATAAAATGTGTTTACAGAAAGGGAAGACAGTCCCTTTTGCTCTGTCACATCACCAGTAAAATATAAAACCATTGTGCCATCCTCCAAGCCTCAGGGTATTCCAGATTCTCCAGCTCCAAGGACTGAACTCCAGCTTGGCACGTGGCAATATGGGCTTGGCAGACCCTCAAAAAGCCAAAATGCTGAGAAAACAGCAGATGAGGGAATGAAGGGAAGGTAGAAATAGTGACCTGGATAACGGCACACACAGAAGGCAGCTGCCCAAAGAGGTGGAAATCTCTTTCCATCAGTGTGAAGAGGGGAGGAGCTGGGATTGCAGGAGTTTCTGTGAAACTCAGTGGTGGCTTGCCTGCTCTGTGACTTGAAATGGTACCAACAGTTGTAAGGTATCACAGCACATCTCACACGGTCTGTATTAAAATCTTTCAATTTTAAAAAAGAATTTTTAAATGTAAAGTCTAGACGAGGATGAATTTTTGGGTGCTGAAGCAGATCCTGCTCTCAGCAGGCTGCACATTTAAAGTTTCAGGAGAGAGGGTTTCCGTGGGCACTTTGTGAATGAAACAAACGAGTGCATATCCAAAACAGCACAGGTGGGTTTGCTTCGTGTAAAGATTGGTTTGTGTTTAACTGAGACCACCTGGGACTCAGCAGGTGTGAATTAAAGCTCTCCTCCTTGCTTTGTGTTGGTCTCGTATGAAAAGCTCAGGATCCAGCACTGGAGTCCAGGGTTGTGCTGAACACGCCTCAACACCCAGCAAGGTTTATACAGATTTATTTATTGACCTTTTCCTGAGGAAGAAGCAGCACCTGCTGTACAGGTAAGAATCTCAGAATAAGATTTTCCATAGGATTTGGAGTGGGTGTCTTGTTTTATGCAAGTGTATCTGGGAAATGCTTTCTGCCAGTTTAACAGCAGTCTTCCTGCCCACAGATGGGGAGAAGAAACATCCAGTGAACTTAAACTATAAAAGATAGTATTTTTTTTGCAGGTACAAGGTACATAATGAAAGGTAAGTTCACCACAGCAAATGAAAAATGGTTGTAGTGTGTGTAGATCTCTTGTGTCCGAACCATTCCACATTCCTAGAGAATTCAGGGTCCAGGGGTCACACAAGGTGACAGCACTGGCTCCTCAGTGGCCTGGCTGGCTTTTTGCATGTTACAGGGTTCAGAGAGAACGGTTCTACGTGTTATGTTTGAGGTCTGTATGAAAATAATGGTGATATTTGCATAAATGAGACCCAGATCTGTACAAATTATTAAATTTTTTCTCATATCACAGCCTTGGAATGTTCAGCTCACCAAAAAAAGAAATACATAGGGAAAAGTTGGGTTTTTTCCCCACGCAGTTTTAGGAACTCTACTATAAATGTGCAGAACACATGAGAAAATAAAGGTCAGTCACTTGCAGCACTCCCCTCTCACACCAGTTCCCTCCAGCCCTGCACAGCAGTGACAGGGCAGCTACAGCCACAGGGTTTCAGGAGCAAAAATGTCATTAAAGAGAATTAACTGACAAATTCAGCTCCACCCAGCACTGTGAGGAACCAGCTTTAGAGCCCGGCCACTGCACTGACAACTCCTCGCTGCTCTTTGACACCTGAGGCTGTTACTGAAGGAGCAGACGGTGCAGAACTCAGTAATTCAATATTTGGCTCCTGCTGCTCACAAATACTCATCTGCTGACGTTGGAACTAAAGAGCCAAGCCAAAAGAAAGGGGGGTGTTGCTTTGTTTAATTTACAGCCCTTCAATAAAGTCCAGGAAGTAAAAGTTCCCCTGGGGAGGTACAGCTGGAACCACATTGTTTGCACTTCATTGCAAGCACTGACAAAGTTATTTGCACTTCTCCAACACGGAGCATTTCGGTTTGCATTCTTAATCTTCCAGACAGCTCTGCTGGCGAGTTTTCTAACTGGAAACAATTGGAAGTGCATGCATTTCTGGAAGTGATGGACAGCTGGAAGGAGCAGAGGAAGTTAGGTCAGCACCGTTTGTTTAATTAAGAGGACATTAGGTCGTATCTTGTGTAAAAGTAGACCATGCATCAGTGCAGGATAGGATACATCATTTCTTAAAACTTGATTTTGTTTCTGATCATATACCACAGCCAGGTACATGCATAAAATAACAACAAAAGATATTACTTGGCAAATGTTTACTTTAATTAAACCTTTTTAATGATACACAGTACAATGTATCTGCTACTTTGCTAAAGTTCACAACAAAAGCAGGTTTCATGTTGAAAAATACTTTTCATAATAAATTCATAAATAGATGAAGGTAAAGTATAAAAAATTACCGTAGTATGCAAGCTTGCTCCCTTGTCTCCTCATATTCCAACTCATTTAGTCAGTATTGTGATAAGAAAGTTTAAAATCAAAACAGTTACTGATGATTAGAAATGTACAGCCTGCATCTCTCGAAGAAACCTTGAAAAGCAACAGATTTGTCCTAGAAAATGCAGAACCATTTTAACACTGTTATCATCCAAACCCCTCAACTAATTTTGGAATGCAGTGAATGAATTCAATATGAATTAGAGATTTTTACCTTCCCCCCAAAAAGGTGTGTGTGAGCCAGACTGGCTGGAATGCTCCCTGCTCTCTGCAGTTGTGGGGTTTTCACCTGTCAGGTCTCAGCGAGTGAGGCACAGCAGAGGGAAAAGCTGGCTGACAGCACAGAGCACTTCTGCCCATCAGAAACCATCTCTCCTTACAGGCTTAGAAAATAGAAGTCTTTAAAAACAGCTACAAAGAACTAAATTCACCCCCTGCCCAGCAGATGCCTGTATCTGTTTTCTGCCTGGCAGGCAGGACAGGGTCTGATGTCCCCCTCTGGCTTCCCCTGGTTTGTTTTGGGAATGGTTTGTGTGTGTCACATTCCCACACAGCTCCGTGGGGAACCCCTGATATTACACCACCAAACCCTATAGGCAAACTCATTCTCCTCATCAATATTATCACTCTCTTAAGAAAGCATTTATTCTGTCAAGTATCAAACTACTTTTCACACTTTATCTATTTTAATATCATTTATAAAGGGAAAAAATCTTACTTATGCACAGCATCGAAATAGGAAATGAACATGAAAAATGCAGAATAATCAGGATGCTCTGCCTTTCACATTAGTGATTTTTTTTTCCTCTGGTAATTATTTCCCTTTAGTGCAAAACCACTTCCATGCAAGTTTTGTGCTTTATTCGCAATGGTACCGAGATCCTTTTGAGGACATTGGGAGGCATCTGTCTGCAGCTTTCATGTCTCTAAAAATTCAGCTTTTGGCTCTCTTTTAACAAATGTCTTCAAGTTTTCCAGACAAGTTTGCATGCTGTGTCCACAGGCCAATGATCCATACCCTTGTTTTCACATATGATAGCCTAGGCACCCAAAATGAGCAGGAGCTCCACTTTTGGTGAAGTTCTTGGAAATCTGTCAGTATTAGCTAACAGGAAAGCTATTAGTGGTATTAGATTAATTTAGAGTTTTGCCCCTTGACAAACCTGCTTTCCAGTACAGTAAGAAAATCATCAGGACTTCTCCTCTGTTCTTAAATATTCTCATTTTTCTCAAATTTTGTTTTGCAAGGCAAATGTTAGCAGATTTCTGGGTTGACACTTATTTGGTTTTATATTTACATCATTATAAATATTTGTACAGTTCCATCCATGATGATGGATGAGAAACTGGAGATAAAATTATCTTAAAACAAAATCAATACCCAGGGTAACACAGGCCATGCTCCTGGGAACCACATTCTGCTGATGATTCCATTTCAGTATTTGCCTCTGCATTCCACTCCCAAGTGTTACAAGGCAGAGATCAATGTCCCCTTCCGTGCTTTTGTAATATTTCTGCACACTTTGGTACTGCCAAAAAGAAATGATAAATACTAATGCAAACACACGGCCAGCCAAGGGGATCTGCTTAAAAGCAATTGCTGCCCCTTGTCTTGGTAATGTTCAACTGGCACTAAACAGCTTTCTTGGCCAATGTTTGTGCTGTGAACTCCGAACAAGCGCTGCTGAATTATTCACTGGATGTACATCCCTGCCCATTTATACCCTAAGAGCTCAGACTCAAGGGTTTCACCCGTAAATCACAGCTTTATTGCTACCCACTCTCTTCAGCCAGGTATCCTTTTGGTTTCAATGGGATTACTGGAGTTAAGCCAACAATGTTCCTAATGTTGGAATTCCACAGCTGTGTGTGAGTCACAGGTTTAATGAAGCCTTCAGCCGGGCGGTGAAAAACTCTGCATTTACTGTTTATTTCTGGGCAAGAAGCTGCCAGCCTAGTGAGCCCTGTGCTACTGCCAGTGAGCAGGGGCAGGGTTTGGAAATCAAAATAAACTTTAA
The DNA here is from genome assembly GCA_013397795.1 of Orthonyx spaldingii. Classification (NCBI taxonomy): domain Eukaryota; kingdom Metazoa; phylum Chordata; class Aves; order Passeriformes; family Orthonychidae; genus Orthonyx; species Orthonyx spaldingii. Next base: position 1,491,631 of record VZTJ01006608.1, read on the forward strand.
CTACTGACAGCCCAAGCACCACCATTCACATCTGCTGCTGACCTAAAAAATAAACCAGGTCTTCAGGTTATTTCTTTGTTCCCTTTGGTTCAGTTAGGAGGGCATGCAAATTTGTATTCCAATTGTTACAACACAGAAGAGCCAAGAGTTAAAGAGACAAAACTGATTTAAAGCCATAGTTTTAGTTTTCTGCAGCAAAATGAAAACTAACTGGAATTGGTGCCTTCCTTTAAAGTACAGCAAACAAACCACTGCTGCTGTACTGCACATTTTGTGACTGCCACGGACTGACCTGCAGACAGAGCCTCACCCTTCAAGCTTAGTTTGAGAGAGAAATCCAGGCAAATTGTAATGGAAATTGTACTGCCTGGTCTAATTCTACTTATTTACTAAACAGATCTCAAAATTAAGAAAATGCATCAGTAATTCCTCAGTTCATCTACTGTAAAAACACAATCATTCACTGACTGCCCTGGAAGCAGGATTTATGTTCATTTTGCTTCTTGTTCCAGGTTTGAGATGAGTTACTATGTAAACTATGGATTTCAGTCTGAGTAGTAGCAATACTGCTCTTAAATGCATGTGAGTTTTTCTCAGCTTTACATAATTTGGCACTAATCCTGCAACAGAGGGAGGCTGAGCTCTTCTGGGGGTCCCTGCTCAGGCAGAACTGCAGGACCCTGACCCTCAGCTGTAAACTGGAATGTATCCTGACAGAAAGTCCAGCGTTTCCAAATATTCTGTACCTGAAGGACCATCCCACCAGGAGGAAAAGCAGTCACCAGGACTGAGTTTTAGCTCGGACTGTCCTCACAGTTTCTCCTTAGAGCAGAATATAGGGAATACACCAACAGCTCCGGAGTTCGGACAATTCTCATTTTCAGTGTCTAGCTGGACATTTATTGCCTACTGTCTTTGGACTTAGGAGAGCTGGGAATATCCTGGAAAACTATCCAAAAACACTACCCAGTACTGCAGCTCAGCCTGCCCTTCTGTAGAAAACATTAGAATTGTGAAAACTATACTAGTTGAAAAATTTAAGGCCTTTTCATTCTCACAACTATAAAATTTGAAAACTAACCCCTCAGGTAGAAGCAAACAGGCTACAAAGCACACATTACTCCTCAATTATCTACCTCACAGTTTAAAAAACCAGAAAGAGCAGAGAATGGTCTAATATTTGCTACAGGAAGATGAATAGTATTAAAATTAGTATCCATTAGCCCTTTCCTAAATCTTCCTGATTTTCCTGACACTGGATATGTTGGATGACTACACTGGTGCAGCCCCAGTAGCAAAACAAGTCAAGTCCTTTTTGATCCAGAGTTTTCAAAGAGAAAAGTGACTTCAGTTCAGATGGGTGCTTTTTGAAAGCAAGCTCCTTCAAATCACCAGGGTTGCAAAAATCACTTGCCATCCCTGAACACCTTTGCTTCATCTGCAGAGTTAAAAATATTGCTGCCCCTGCTCTCTTTGCAAATCCACTTTTGTAAGGTGCCTGAGAGTGTAAATCCAGAGGACTGCTGCCATCAGTACCTCAGCTACAAGATACACTCGAGCTGCACGGAGTTGGGTTATGAAATCCATTTCACTTAATCTAGACTTCTGATCAACCGTGAAAGATTTTTCCTGCTGAATGTTTTCAAGGAATGAAAAGCAACTGGTAACTTGTGATAGGGAGAGGGAAACATTTGGGTACAAAGTTGGGAGGGAATCACTCGAAAAGACTCTGGTTTCTTACAACCCAGAAGCTGCAATGCAGCTGTCAGCTGTTCTGAGGTCTTCCTTCCCATTATGTGCCCATGTAGTATTTAAAGGGATGGTTTAAAAAACAAAACCAATAAAAAAATCAAATCCACTTATGCCACTTATGCACTCTGGTAACATAACATGAGAGCATGGCCAGAGTGAACCCTGTACACGACCATGAGGCACATGGCAAGAGATCTTGGCTACAGCCACTTCAAGGTTCCTCCAGTTCCTCTTTCCAGTCGTGCAGGTCTTGAGCTGTGGAATGAAATGATGAGACCTGAGGGCAAAAACTCAGTGATGCTCCCACTTGGAGAAAGGAGCTATCACCGTGCAAACAACAGCAAATGAAATGCATCTTCCCTCTCCTCAAGGCTGTTTTAAATCACTACCCTGGTCCAATCCTGCTTGACAGTGCTCAGGGTGGTTTTGCTTTCTGTTAAAAGACTCACTTCAAATGACAACAAAACCTGAGAGAAGCTCCCCCACCTGGGCCTGCTCCAACAGGAACCAGCAATCCACACGCCCTAGGACAGGTGACTGCTACTTGGTCCTGTAATCAAAATCTTGGCTGTTATGAGCCTTGAAACACCTTTATCAAAGACTCTGACACTTTCTGGTCACTAGAGGAGTGCTGAGGATTTGAAGAGACACTGTCAAGATTGCCTATTCCAAAAGTGACCTCCTTTGCCACCAGCCCTGTGCTAAATGCTCAGACCTTTGGGTTTGCATCAGTTTCTTCCCCAACCAAATGTCTTCCCACCCCAAAATACCAAGTTCAAAGTCATTTCCTCCATTTTTGTAACTTGTATGAAGGTTACAGAAAACAAAACGGTGGGGACAAATGTTGAGTAAGTTTTTCAGAGGGTTTGACTTTTAGGACTACCTCTCAAAAGTCCCTTTTTAAAAATAAGACACCAAAGCAAACAGGATTGTGTCTAACTTCTACAAAATTGCTGGTTTCACAGGAGGAGGGGGAGAATATGGCTACCACGCTACTCAGCATTAGGGTGAAGCACCATCTAAATTCCAGTAAAGTTAGGGATATCAGCTAGCTCTTATCAGCAACCACACCCCCAGCCTTCCACAACGTCTTTGCTGTCCAGCTTGATGCTGTCGGTGTTCTTCTCGCTGAACATGGGCCCTCCATGCCTCATCATCAGCTCCGTAGCCATCTTCACAAAGGCCTCCTCCACGTTGCTGGAGTCCTTGGCAGAGGTCTCTATGGCACAGATGATATTGTCATAGCGCTCAGCCAGGCCCTGCGCTTCTGCCAGCTGCACCTCTCTAAGGTCACTTAGGTCAGACTTGTTTCCTGCAAGGAAAACAACAGAGCCATTTATGAAGGCTGTTGATGTCACAGGAAGTGTTTGGCAGGAGGTTCTCAGGTTGCCCAAGGAAGCTGCAGAATTTCCATTCTGTAGATTTTCAAAATGTGTCTGAAAAGGCCCTGACCAGCCTGACTCTGGCCTTGCTCCGAGCAGGAGGGTGGACTGGATCATCTCCCCAGCCCTTTCCAACCTGTGTTTCTGTATTAAAAAAGTAACTGAAGAGTGGTGGCTGCAGACCCTAAGAGAGGAGAATGAAATGAAAGTTAAAACCATTCTGTGAAAAGAGCAGCTGTCTGCTGGTTCCTAGGGAAAACCGGAATGGTGCTGCTGTTGTATTAACAGCTCTGCAGAGTTGCTACAAGAGCCACCTCTGAGTCCAGAACTGGACTGGAAAGCAGAACTTCTAGCAGAGAACTGACAAACCCTGATTGTCCCGAAGTCCTTCCAAAATTCCTTGTCTGCTGAAGCATTGTGTGTTCCAACTCACCAGAACACAGCAGGTTGCTGGGATGGAGATTCCCTGGGCCCTGGAAAACTAAAGATCTTTATCTTGAAATAGCTCCACAGCAGCTGTGCCTCAGAACCTGGAAATCCTGGGCATCCCAGTTCTCCACCAAGTGAGATGCAAAGGATTCAAAGCTGTCTACTTCTTAATCAAAGCAAAACATTTCTGCTTCAATGAATCAGCGCTTCTGGTAAAATTTCCAGTCAGGTCTATTGCGTACACCTGACCTTCAACCACAAGTCAAACCTGTGGCCACATCAAACAAGCAGCGACCTTTCCAACTCACCGATCAGTAACTGCACTATGTTGGAGCCGGCGTACTTCCTGACATCCTCGATCCAGCGAGGGATGGACAGGAAGGAGCCTCTCTTGCTGATGTCGTAGGCCAGGATGGCCCCGTTGGCGCTGCGATAGTAACTCTGGGTGATGGTCCGGAACCGCTCCTGGCCCGCCGTGTCCCAGATCTGCAGCTGGGGAAACAGCACTGTGAGACACGGCTGGGGAAACAGCACAGAGAGACACAGCAGGGGCTGGGGAAACAGCACTGTGAGACACAGCAGGGGCTGGGGAAACAGCACAGAGACACACAGCAGGGGAAACAGCACAGAGAGACACAGCAGGGGCTGGGGAAACAGCACAGAGAGACACAGCAGGGGCTGGGGAAACAGCACAGAGAGACAACAGCAGCTCCCTTCAACCACCAGAGGACTGGATGCAAGAGCCTCGACCCAAATCTCCTGTATATGCCATATATTCTAGCACTGTGTTTACCTAGCTTTTTGTTCATGGTCTAAGGATGAGGATATATGCTTGGGAACCTTGATATAAACAGATACATATATATATATATATATATCTGGTCAGCCTATCTATGCTGAGAATTTGGCTGCTGAGAGTTTCCATCTGCATAGCTGGGCACTGGTTTCCTGCCAGCGAGCTCCTTCTGTGGCAGATTTTGAAATTCTCGTGTGTGTCCAGCCCTACCCCTTTGTCAGCCTCTCCAGCAGAACGAGCTGCCAGCCTGCAGCCAAGGTCACCTGTGTGGCACTGCAACTCCAGGTGGGTTTTGCCTTCCACACGGTCTGTGGCACTGACGTGGTTTTGCCAGTTCTGTGACAGGGGCAGGAACAAAAGGAGCAGGATGTGGTCACATAACCTGAGAGCACTGATGCTGTTTTAGAAGGAAATATGAGACAATTAAAAGTATATAAATAAAAGAGTGTTTAAATGAAAATCCTGGGTTTCAATAACCACCTGTCCTTTTTTGGGTGGTAACACAGACATTACATCTGGGCAGGAAGAAGAAATGCTTGCTTTACATACTTTCGCCTAAATCCAGCAGCATAAGAATTATGAGTCTGGTATCAGAGTTTGAGTTCCCAGTACTAGATGTTCCAGAGGAAGAAACCAAATAATTCAGAGTGGACAAACACAACATCCTGCTCATGGGGAATTTTTTGGTAAATTCTCTTGTTTTATAGGTTGTCTAACATCCTGGAACATGATGGCTTATACTCCAGGATCTTTTAATCTAAACCAACTGTGGATGTTCTCACCCTCCATATAAATCTCTAATCCTTTTTGAATCTTTCAAAGCTCTTGGCTTCAATATAGAGTCACAATGAAACTAAAGAAGTTCTTTTTATAAATTTATATTCTGTTGCACTTTCACTTCTCTATCCCCAAATGATAAATGAGAGACCACTGCTTGACGCTTTGTGCCATTCCTTATACTCTGCATTTCCACTGAGACAGGACATAAGCAAATACTGGGGTTTTTAATCCTCCCATAGTGTGGACCTTTTATTTATTGACTCCCCTCTCTCTGAACCTCCTTATTTTAAAGTGCTGTCAACAACTTAATACAACGTGCCAGTGGTATTTTATACCAAACAATATGGAATCATTTTTCCTTTTGTTTCTTTTGGGCATTGGTGTTTTGTTTGCATCTTCTGACTCTGCTGCATTTTTGGGCAGCAAATTTCGCTCTGGAAAAGCCTGTGCTGATAAGATCTCATTTCCTGTGCTAAGCAAGCATTCAGATCCCAGATGATACATGCACAGCTTAAAAGGAATCAATCCAATGGAAAAGTACTTCGTTCTGGTAAGAGTTTTCTCAGAGAAGGGGAAGGAACTGTAATGGACTCAGAAAACCACAAAGCAATGATTATTAATGGAACAGATAATGGTTCAGAGCAGTCAACAGCAATTACCAGAGACAAGGAAATTCAGGGCAGGTTTATGGAGGATCTCTGTACTCACATCTCCCACTAGACCTTTGTGTTTATTACGTAGTTTTAAATCTCAATACTTGATTAGGTCAAGTGCGAGAAAAGGCTAATGATGATTACTCAACTCTTGGGAAGGGTCTGAGGGATTCTGTGCATACAGACAAACTAGAAACATTTTAATTAAAAAATAAAATTGTTTTCGCTTGCACTTCTCTCGTGGCGTAAATAAAAGTGCAGAGTGACTGAGCAAACCCAGCTTGGGCCATGTGCTCTGTGGTGGATTTTGAGAACCTCTGTATCAATACATTCCATAGAATCATGGAACCACTGAGGTTAGGACAGATTTTGGGAGGTGGCAAAGTCAGCTGGCTGCTCCAAGTGGGGTCAAAACTTACGGCTTCCAGAAAGAATTGCTCCATGACAACTACAGAAAAATACCAGTCACAAGTAATGTGACTGTGCATGGTAAAAGCTTTATACAGTATTCCTGTTAAACTGTATTTACAAGCATGTAACTCTTGACAAGAAATAACAACTGAAAACTCTTTGGAAAAAAATGTAGTCTTAGTATTTCTCATTCCAGAGTCCCTCAGTGTAAGTTAAATGTCAAATACCAAAAGAACTCTACTAGCCACAGGTTACCAACAAAGATATGCTCTAGATATTGTACAAGTGTATCACATATGTTGTAAATGACACAACGTTCTCAATTATTTATTTCCTTGATTTAAGTGCTTCAGCTTTGTTAATCACATGATGGTAGCCATGTCTGTCACTCGGTAACCTTTAAAAGCCATTCCTGGTTTTGTAATTACTTTGGCAACTCCTTTGGTGTAAGAAAGACTGAGAGAAGTTAGGATTGCTGGAGAATTGTGCTGAATTCATCTGACACCACTAATTAAGAACACCTAGGAAATCAGAGATTGGTGCAGGCCTTTGGGGGGACCACTGCTAGGAACAAACGAGGGCAGGATAAAGATCATGGAATAAACACTCATTGTTCAGAAGGAATATGGCAGAATAAGTGAACAAAGTGAACAAAGACAAGGAGCCACCTTTCTTGTGCTAATTGTTCCACCACTGAATACCCATTTACTCACAAAAGCTGGTTATTTTGATCTGCTCTTAGCTTTGAATTTTCTGGACAGCAGAGCCCTCAGCACTGGTACTGAAGAGCACAGTGCTAAACCAACTATTATCTCCTGTAAGATTTTTCATGACTGCACATAATCCCCATAAGTACATTAGACAAAGTCTTGGACATCTTTTTAAGTTTGCTTTTCCATCTTTAAGGAGTCCCCAGGGAGTGTCTGTCATTCACCCCTCCAAGGATGCCACACGCTCCTCATGGGGGCACATAAAGGACAGTGAGAGGCACCAGAAAAAAACCGCAACAAGGAGTGCTTCAACTGGATGTAAGGAGGGAAACAGAAGGTGGTAAAATTCATGGAGGGTCTCTGGAAGATGCTGCTGGGATGTCTGCTCAGGCTTACAGAGAGCAGATCTGGAACTACAGAAATAGACAAAATGTTGGAGATGGTGAGTGCCAGGTCAGCTGAAGAGCCCAGTAAATGATCATTATCAAATGGGTCAACGTGGCTTCTTCTTGCACTGATAAACATATTGTTTAGCAAAGGTTAATGCTTAACAGATGGCCTCAAGACACATTAAATAATTTCTCCCTCCCTTACTTCCTACATAATTTATTAAGTACTTTCCTGATTCTTCTGAAGTATCACAGCAGTTCAGGTGTACTTTTGCTTGTGGGGCAGCATAAATAATGACTAAGTACATCCTACAGCTGACACCTGCCTTTAAAAAACAGAAATGTCACTTTTGCAGCAATATAGCAACTTCTATAAAACTTCCCAGTAGTGAAATACTGGACCTAAAGACTGTGCTAACTGAATCTTAACCAACTGTGTCTGAATCCTGTCATCTCAAATGGCAAACAATAATATACATTCCTGTAGGCTGGCAAACCACAACACTTGCTCCTAAAAACATTTATTGAAACAGTCTTGCAACTCAATCCACAGAGTTTTTGCCAAAAGCAACATCTCTGTGGCAGTGTATTTCAATTTAAAGTGAGACTCATAGACAGAACAGTCAGGATAAACTGCTCCACTGAAACGTTTCCCTACACAGTTTTCAGGGAGTGAGGAATCCCTCACTGGTGGGAATGCAGCACTCCCGTTTGCTCCAGGTTATCAGTGTCAAAGCAGCTGACAGACAGCTACAATTTCCTCTGGATATCAAAGAATATTGCTTCCAACAGCTCTGCTTGTATTTGTGTAGCAATGTTATCAAATCCCCAGTCAGGAGACAACACAGTTAACAAGTCACAACTTCGTATTCCTTGCAATTTGGCCAGACCGTGACACATTACATTTTGGGCCATTCTGACAGAAATACAGTTTACAGCCATGAGGCCTGAATCAAAGCCAATAATCTTGATAACATATGGGCTGAAAAAGCCTGTAAATGAAGAAGGGCAGTGGTACATAAAGAAGTATTTGTTATAAAAGGAATGTGTTTTCAATTGTTTTTCCCTCCTGCTACTTTCTGAAAGTTATGCTGAGAGAGAAAACTGTGGCATAGAGGAAAAAATACTTCATGTAAAACACTACAAAATGACAGCATAAAGTAGACATTAAAGATAATTAATCAGCTCATAGGAGGCAATTCGTCAAAAGAAAAAGACTTTTGTTGTTACTAACCATGATTTATGGACTTGGACTTAGGAATGTCCTTGCCTATCATTATGTAAAATCTTGGTTCCAGCATTTTATAAATATCTTTTCTTACAGTGACATAACAGTTATAAAACATTTTTGTTCCATTTGCCAGATTTTTTCCTACCACTCAAAGAACAAGTAATTATTTTAGCAATAGGACTTTAATCACTATGCACTAAGTGATTAACACCACTTTTAAACACTTTTGAGTGATTAACAAGACCAACTTTTGGGAACTACAGTCTGTACTCCAGGATTTAGCCAGCTAAGAAGGATGTCTTTCAGAGACAGCAGTATTCACAATTCCAACCAGTTAAACAGCATGGACTAGAACATTTCTTTAAATGAAGATAGCTTGCAGCACACTGCTTTATTTCTAAAGAGAAAGCTTCAGTTATCAGGACTCTCCAGAACAGCTCCTTTCTCCAGCACTAATTTCTCTTTGTATATGCAGTTTAGTCAGCTTCAGCAGCTGATGAAGCAGCAGTGTATGGAATACCACGTGAGACATTTGAAAGAATCAAGGCAAGCCTCAAGTTTCATAAATAATAATAAAAAAAAAGGTTATTTTCAGAACCTTAACCTTCAGTATTCCAACAGGCATCTTTTCCCTTATCCAAAAAAAAACCAGATCAAAAGAAAGCGAGACCTAAAATCCTTGGGCTCCAAATGTTTCAGAAACATTATGTAGCTGCAACGGGAACATCTGAAGTTTGAAGCAGAAAGGGGCACTAACACATTTAATCTTAAATTGTTTGTTTCAATCTCAAAACAAGCGTTGTTGGGCTATCCTTAGCCAGACTAAAAATGAAGTTTAGACCACTGGGGATGTGGAACAAGTAGTGTTCAAGAGCTTCTTGGCTTTTTTTTTTTTTTTTTTTTTTTTTTTGTAGACACTTCGTTTTGAAGGAACTTCTAAAGATGAGCCTCTAATACATGATAAAAACAGGGACTTTCTCATTCCTGCACCATTTGTTAAATAGAAAATAATAGTGTCTCGAGGAGCACAAACCCCTGATGAAATCAAAGCAGCAATTACCTGGCTTGCTTTTGTAAGGCAAGCACTGTGTGTAACGGAGCTCAAAGAAGTGTAAGAAAATGCTTCCTTATTTTCTGTTTCCAAGAGCACCCTGAGCAAACCTAACCCAGATTAGATGGCCTGCTCTGAAATCTCAGTCCAGCTAGAAAAGTCTGATTTAAACTTCCCCCCACACCTTAACAGACCAAACAAAATAAATCTCCAAGCAAACATTGTCATTTTCAAGCTGTGTCCCTGACTCAGCAGCTGACAAAAGTATCTGTAAGGTAAATCAGCAACGTTTGATTGATTTCCCTAAAGTAATGCTTAAAATACTCTTCTGCAATATGTGCACATCTAATTTTTTTCTAAGTGGAAGCAGAACAACCCAAAGAAAAAGAAAGCTTCAAGATCTTGCATTTTCTTACTTGTTTTTCGTAAAATCCTTGGAAATAACACACAGGATTTGTTACAGACTGCCGACTGGCCCAGGAGTAGTCAGGTGTAAGTGCTGCCAATATGAAAAAGCACACCTAGGGAGTTTGGCTGATCTCCTGGGGTGCTCCTCCCCTGCTCCCGAAGCCCCTGGCTGAGACCCCTGGCACCAGGAACAGACACATTTTGTCACTTTCCGTGTGCCCGGCATTTAAATGGAGGTAAGTTTCAACCTTAAAGGAGAAACCCCCACTCCTCGCTTGCCACAAAGCGTGGAAGAGGTACTGACAGCTCACACAGAAAACCTGAGTTTCCTTCTCAGCTCCTCAGCCCCAGCCAGACGCGACAGGGAAAGGTGTGATACTACCAAGAAAATAAACACTGTTGCTAGGTGTGGAACCGCTAATCCCTCTCTTTTCCTAAAAAATGTGAGCCTTCATTTCTCCTGTTTTCTGCAACTTTCTCACCTTATTATTCTGCTCACCAAAGTTAATTTATAAGGACAAAACAACAGAGGACTTTGACACCTACTTTGGTAAACACAGGCCAAGACTTAACTGCAGTTACTGTATTTGTGTGTCACCAAAAGCTTTACAATCCCAGCATCTTTCTGCAGGCAGTGGCTGAATTAAATGCTTTTCAGCCTCACTGTGCTAAGGATAGTTGTACGACCCTGTTCTGGGGGGGCTGGTGAAGGGGCTGACCCCAGCAGCCCCCTATAAACCGTAGGTGCTTTAAACATTTTCTCCACACTCCTCACTTGCACTTCAGAGGGTGAGCACAGCTGTGGGGAACCTGTGCCACTGAGAATCTGAGGAAAGATCCACTGGGTACAGGTCCGAGGCTCTTTCTAACCCTAACAAGCAGCTGATTTCCCTCCAGCGTAAGAAAAGCAGATGCCAAAATTAGAGTTTATTGGTTCTGTAAAGAAGAACTATGAAAACGGCGCTTCCTGTGACACCCTGTAAACAGTGCCTTAAGGCTACAACACGCCTAATTTAAGCACCTTCCCTCAATCTGCCAGTTCCACATCCCCTTCTGCAAACGTGACGGTCCAGCTGAGCTTTTTTCTGGCTTGTAAACAGCCCAGAAGCCTGGGCAGAGAGGCTTTGCAGCGGGGTTTCCGCGGAACCGCGCTCCGGGCCCCGGGGCTGCCCGGGCCGGCGGCTCCGGGCTCCGCTCCCCGCACCGGGGCACCGGGACACCGGGACACCGAGACACCGGGGCACCGGGGCACCGCTCGGGCCGTGTGCACGGCCCGCAGCGCCGGGCCCGGCCCCGCCGCCCCGCCGGGCCCGCTCACCTTCACCCGCTTGCCCTGGATCTCCAGGCTCTTCATGGTGAAGTCCACGCCGATGGTGCTGCCCTGGCGCTCGGCGAAGGCCCCGGTCTTGAAGCGCTGCACCAGGCAGGTCTTGCCCACGCTGGCGTCCCCGATCAGCACCAGCTTGAAGAGGAAGTCGTAGCTCTCCTCGGGGTCGGGGCCGGCGCCCGGCGCGGCCGCTCCGGGCATGGCGGGGCGAGCTNCCGCCCGGGCTCCCCGGGACCGCCCCCGGGACCGCCCCGGCCGGGCCGTGTCACCGCCCGGGGCTCCCCGGGCCCGCCCCGGCCGGGCTGCGGCAGCGCCGGGCGGGGATGAAGCTGCTGCCCGGGCACTCCCGCACCGGCGGCAGCTCCGAGCGGGGCTGTGTCCCTGCCCCGGGGCACCCCGGACCGCCAGCACAGAGCGGGGCTGTGTCCCTGTGTCACTCCCGCACCGGTGGCAGCACAGAGCGGGGCTGTGTCACCGTGTCACACCCGCACCGGCGGCAGCACAGACCGGGGCTGTGTCACCGTGTCACACGGGGCCCGTGCGGGTCGCGGTGCAGCCAACAAACCCCTCCTGTGTGGGCAGACCGGCCGTAGCGGTTCTGCTGGTGCTGCTGAGCCATCGATCGCTGCCCGGGCAGAGGGCTGCACACGCCGCATCCTTGCGGGACTGACGGATCCTTGTGTTGTGTTTCCCTGGTCTGTGTGTTCCTCTTACAGCCGCTGACACACAGAAATCAACAGGTGCGGGTGCCATCCAGCCTTCCAGGAAGCGCGGCTGACTTGCCGCGCTGG
>VZTJ01006608.1:1503773-1521264 GCA_013397795.1 Orthonyx spaldingii
TCACTCCCGCACCGGCGGCAGCACAGACCGGGGCTGTGTCACCGTGTCACACCCGCACCGGCGGCAGCACAGACCGGGGCTGTGTCACCGTGTCACACGGGGCCCGTGCGGGTCGCGGTGCAGCCAACAAACCCCTCCTGTGTGGGCAGACCGGCCGTAGCGGTTCTGCTGGTGCTGCTGAGCCATCGATCGCTGCCCGGGCAGAGGGCTGCACACGCCGCATCCTTGCGGGACTGACGGATCCTTGTGTTGTGTTTCCCTGGTCTGTGTGTTCCTCTTACAGCCGCTGACACACAGAAATCAACAGGTGCGGGTGCCATCCAGCCTTCCAGGAAGCGCGGCTGACTTGCCGCGCTGGCTTTTCGTTTTCAGGTCTGAGCTGGGTGTGGTTTGTTTCCACAGGCACAGGCCAAGGCTCAGGGCTGGGGTTTTTCACCCTTGCAAGGTCCTGCGCTGCTGAGAGACGGCTTTAGAGCTGTTCACATCCTGCTCCGTGTGTACACAAGCACACGCACGTGTGTGACTGTGTCACACCACAAACTGGGTCTGTGTCTTAAGTGTACCTCAGGAGCCTGGAATTATTTGTGTTTTAACTGCTATCTGGGTTATCTACAAAGCAAAGTGCTTTTTAACAGGTACTCACCTTTAGGTTACATGGTAAATCAAGGTGCTAATAAAAATAAGCTTTACTAATTAAATGCATTGGCAGAGCACATTTTGTTGTTCTGTTCTTTGTACCACAGGTTAGCTAACTTCCATCTTTATAGTTTCAGGTTATGAATTGTGAAATGAGACTGTTTTATGGCAAAGAGTGAGAGTTAAATTGTCCCACAGATAGTTGTGCAGGAGGAGAGCAACCTGATTATCTCCGAGCCAGCACAGCCAACCAGGCCAGCTTGGCTGGAATTGCCTCTGAATCAATCTATTTTTGGGTGGCTTCATGATTACTCCTTTCAGGTCTGGATATATAATGTTGTTGATCCATGGTAACCTTCCAGCCAAGAGCAGAGGTCTGAGCATTCAGTCAGGCTGGACCAAAGGCTTTCTGTTCCTGGTAGCCTGCAGCTCTGAACTAAGCAGGCCACTGAATCCTAGGATATTGATCAGCCAGGAAAGAAAAGGTGTTAAAGAGGAAATGAGGCATCACTGTGTGTATGCTTTCATGCTAATAACATTTTCAGAGCTGAGAAAAACACGTCAGAAAATTTAGGTTAGGAGGAAGCAGCGCTAGAGGTGTCAGTCTTTAATTATTTATAATTCATTGTATCACCTCATTTTAACAGAAAACTAAACGTGCTACTTCTATGAAGATAATTATACATCAGGTATTCCATTATCCTTGCTAGAGATCATTGCAAAGATTTTTCTATTAGCTATTATGGCTGCTGCTTGTCATCATGAACCTTTAACAGCTTTTAAAATAAAGAATTCCCTGAACCCACAAATTGTCACATTACATTGTTAGGCGTATGTGAGGGATCTGTGATGAGCTCTCTCACGTCGTGAAAGCTGTAAGTAGTGGTCTGAGTGTTAAAATACTTGGTTTTCTTTGCTTAATCCCCAGACTCCATTGGGGTTAACACCTGTTTCATGCAAAGATCAGGAAAAACCAAATGGGTTTGAGTCAACTCCAATTTCTATCTGGCTGCATTTGGGAGTGATTCCTCAGAGAAGAGCAGAGAGTGCTACAAACACTCTCCCGTAGTCTCTCTACCAGTACTGCTCTAGTACCTAGAAAACAACACTAAAACCTGGTAGAAAACCCCCTAAACTGGCCCGAGCCACAGTTTCCTTTTCTCTCAGTTCAGTACGGGAAGTGAAATTTCAGCTCCACCAAGGGGGTTGAGCTGCAGAGCCCTGGGTGCAGGTGGAAGGGTGTTGGCAATTTCCACACTGGATTTGGGGGGTGGGACTGGGTTATGTTTCAAAGCAGCTGCTGAAGACTTGAAGTTAAAAAGGAAATCAACGAAGTTCTGACCTTCTAAAGAAACATCCACAGCGATCTCATATGACACAGAAGAAACACAAGGAAGATCCTAAAATCTGTTCCCCACTCTCCTGCAGCACTGTTTGAAGGAGCCGAGGGCAGGGGTTCCAAGTAAGTTCTGTGACTCTGTGAGGACACAGTAAATTTATTGAATTCTCTGCAGTAGCCAGCATTCATTCCCAGTAACTTCCTGTGGGGATAGAGAACAATCACCAAAATTGTTCATGAAAACCGAGATGATTTGAGTTATGGCTTGGTTGGTGCATTGTTTGTACTGTGTTCCAAGACAAAATTTCTGGCAAATTTTCAGCATTTTGTCCCTGTATTTCCAATGCAGGCATGTTATTTGATGTGGTAATGCTCCTTGTGTGGTACAGCCTTTCCCTGGTTAGATTTTGGTAAAGAGAATGTTTAAGCATCTGTAGTTCTTGATATCATTTCATGGCCTGCTGATTTTACAGCTGAGTCAGCTGGAATGGACTGAGTTCTTTCAGACAACAGAAGTAGAGATGTACTATAATTTCTTTTAAAAGAGAGCTGTTTGCTAAATAGTTAAATGATCACTTTTTATAAGAAATATAATATATGCAAGATAACTACTTATTTGGGCTTTTTTGGTTGTTTTTTTTAAAGCAATAAAACCGTGTTCCCACACTCAGCATTACCTGACATAGCCCCATATATTTGATGCATAAATTCTTACTTGTGCATATTAAACCATACATGCTCTGTGACTTTTGAACTTCTGAAAGCAAACTGCTCTTGTTCCAATCTTATAACATTTGTAATATTTTGAGCTCTCCTTCTTGAGGAGAGAACCTGAGTGTTAATGTTTACAGCAGAGACAACATTTTGTCCTCTCTGTGTGTGGGGTGTGGACCTTTTAACTCACAAATGGATGGGTGTTTTGATGCCCATCACCAGTGAACAGATACTCCTGCAGTACAGGAATACAGAAATTCCATTTCTTTTTTCTGTGTGAGCAGGAATTGGGGAGCAGCACATGGTCAGAGATGCTCTTTGAGGTAATGGTAAGAATTTGATTTGATTTAATTTAATTGGGAAGCCCCACATTGGTACAATGGGGTTTTCCTTATGTGTTCTTTTCCACACTCAGCCCTTTGTCCTTCAGAGCTGCAGTGGCCACAGCTCTTGGAGGACTCCTGCAATCTCAGAAGATGGTGCCACTGGGACCTATTCTAGCAGAAATTTTTGCCTCTGCCTGGTGTTCTGTTGCTGTAGGAGCACAAGTGGCAGCAGAACTGTCAAGTTGTAAGAAAATCGCTGACAAACAGGAATGAACTTGGGGTTCAAAACTTCCCCAACCAAGGATTTGTACTGAGCACTTCTTGTAAGCCTGCAGAGCCCACCCTTGCTGTGAGAAAAACGGTGAATGTCTCCTTGTGGTGACTCCAGCAGTGAAGCAGCTGCTGTTCTGCGTTGTTGAGCAGAGTGTGTGGCTTTGCCACGCGTTCCTCACCCTGCGCGGGTGTTTGTTATCAGCCAAGCTTCAGAACGAGCTGGGAATGAAAAAAATTGTAATTGTATTCATGAAGTTTTCCAAGTTAGGCATTTTGAATGTTAGAAGCCATAAGCTGTTTGCAGTTCCTTTCAGATGACTCAGTGGTGGAGACTGGCCCCTTTGTCACTGGCAATCCTATATTCATATACATGGCTTAATCAGCTTCTGAATGAATGCAACGCAAATCCTGCTCTGCCTGGCTTCTAAAGGCTTTTATCAATCTTAGTCACCCATCCTCTTTCCTTGTGTGTGCTCTAGAGAGGATGGAAGGCAGTCATTGCACGGGTTTTATCTCACAGAGCGTGAGGACAGGCACCACTTCAGAGCCACGCCAATTACAGAACTGATTTCTTAAACACAGCTGCTAATCAGTCTCAAACACTAAGGAGTGGCTGATGAAACCAAACCCCTTTATTTGGCCAGTCCTCACAGCCAGGCCCCTTGTTTTGGGTGTCTGTGAAGCTCCCTGGTGACCTGCATCCCCTTGGCTGCACCTTCAGGAGTGCAGGGTCAGGGAATGAGCAGATTTTTGAACCAGTAAACATAACCTGGAAGAACGAACCACTAATTCAATGTACACAATATACACAGAATGCAGTGACACAGGCTGTTGGTTGGTCTATGCTGCCACTCTTGCATTCTAAATTAATTGGCCAATACACGTTCACTCTCCTGTTGGTTCATGTTTAAATGCACTAAAATAGAACTTGAGGCTTTAACAGCTTTGCACTCCCCAGGATTCCTGCCTGGCATTTCCAGTGCAGCCAGTCCCACAGAGCAGCAGAGGGCACAGGGACTGGGATTTTCCAGCTGCCTGAGGCTGCATGTCCATGAAACACTGCACAAAGTGCTAAAGACTCAGTAAAGGTACACCTGGGAATCTGCAGTGTTTGCTGGCTCTTTATTCCTTTTATCAGACATCCTAAAATCAGGGCTTTCATTCTCCTCATGTCTGTTTGGGATCCCCTGATATTGTCACAATAGTTGGATTTTTTTGATGGTAACTTTTCCCTGGGACAGATTGCTGAGGGAGTTCACTTTATTTTAATGTATTTGGGCCTTTAAAAATTACGATGCTGCACATCAATAAGGTAAAGGTTTTCATGGAGCCCAAGCCTTCTTTTCAGAAGAGCTGGTGGATTTAATTTAGGAATCAGGTTTCTGTCAATAGGAAACAATTTATGTCTTGCACCATCGGACACTCGAGGACAGAAAAGCTGTGTGGAGACTCTGGGAAGAGCTGGCAGTAATGGGGATGGAAAATCGCTGTCACAGCCCGTCACTGAGGTCTTGGAAGGGGTGACAAACTTCAGGGAACGTCTGTCCCTGTCGGATTTTAGCAGCCACTAGGTGACAATGTTGGTCCGGTTTCAGAGCAGTCACTGGAGGCGAAGGAATCCCTTCGGGGGCTCGGAGGCTTTGCTGTGCACAGTTTGTGTCTCTCACGGACGGCAGCTGCCCCTTTCCTTCAGGTTGTAACTGCTGCTGGTTTCGTTTTAGCCTTTCCACCATTCAGCTTTTGATAAGTGCATCTGAAAATTAAATGAGTGAGTTTTGCAGTGTCCTTGCAAACTCAGGGAAGTAAAAAATACCCTCAGTTCCAAGGGCAACCTTTATAATAATAATGTGGCCACGGCCACGGCCTTCCTCTGCTTTACACTGCTGCTGATGGGAGAGGGTTGCAAAGGTCGATTTTATTTGGATGTGTCAGGTTCCACAGTCCTTCTCCGTGGCCGTAAGAGGCCGTCTATGAATCCTTGTCAAAAAACAAATTATTAGTTAAGAGGTAAAAACCCTTTTGACCCCTAAAGAGGAGACAAGAAAAATGATTCAAGGGGAAAAGGGAGGCTGCAATCCATCCCTGCTGACACCCCTTCCCTAGAGATCAAGGTCATTGAAAAAGCCCTTCATTTGAATTTTTTCCCCTTGGACTAAGATGAATGCTCTGTATTCCTGTAGCCCCATTCCTTAATATTATTCTGAGGGAAGAGGTTTCAATGCACTTTTCCCAGGGAATGTCTTGATGCAAAACAGCACCACTCAACTTTAATAACTACAGATCGTTAGAGAACTGGGTGCTTGCCGGTCAAACAAACCAAGCCAAATGAAATCTGAGCAAACTCCTGTCAGGTCCATCCCATTTCTTTTGTCTAAAATGAAGATGCCAGGTCAGCCAGTAGCTGTGTGCCTGCTGCAGTGACATCACTGGGATAAACATTGGGATGAACACTGGGATAAACACTGGGAAGTGCTGCTGGGGAAGGCACTGGAGAGGCCACGTCAGGAGCAAATTGCCCCTGGGAAGGAGCTCAGTATAAATAGCAGCCATGTGGCCATTATGCAATTTGTTGTCACGCCCCCATTATTGAGTGTAATCTAAATTTCATTGGAGCCAACGTAATGGCAAAATATTTACATGGGTTCTAGCAACAGAGCCACAGCACTTGGGGAAATTGTTTTGTGCTCTGGAGAGAAAAGGCATTAAGATAAAACAGCATTGCTGAGATAAACTCAGCATTACTGAGCATTACAGTGAACTTAGCACCATCAAAGGAGTCATTAGGTGGGAATTGTTAATGTTTCAGTGCAGTCATTGCACCTGTTGGCAGCGAAAGTAAAACCATATAATTGAGGTATAAATCATAACATGCCAGGGTGTGGAGCTCAGGAATCCAGGAACAACAGCAGTTTTGTGAAGCCTCAAGTTCTATTTTAATAATTCTCCAAACAGTGCATTTAAACACAAACCAGCAGGAAAGTGAATGTTTATTGGCCAATTTATTTAGAATGCAAGAGTGGCAGCATAGACCAACCAACAGCCTGTGTCACTGTGTATATTGTGTACATTGAATTAGTGGTTCGTTCTTACAGGTTATGTTTACTAGTTCAAAAATAAAAGAAATTTCCTGTTCACCTGAGGGAATCCCTATTTTTTTCTTGTCCTATTAGGCTAGTTACATCCTTGGTCTTCTGCTGTTTGAAACTTCTTCTTGGGTGACTTTTTCTCTTTTTATTGGGTGAGTTATTCTGGTAGCTTTTGATGCAGTTCCATATCTGGTCAGTGCAAGCAGAAGGTGAGCAACTAAAATGGAAAATTGCTGTCATTATGTGACATATGTCTTATGACATAGCTGGGGTTTAACTGAAAAGAAATCTTTTACTTTGTGTTACTCATTTTCTGCATAGTTAAATTCTTTGAAAGGGAGCACTAAATCTGAATCCTTAAATGCACAGCTGCTTAGCCAAATGATAAATACTGAACAAGCTCGTTAACTTTGCAATGCATTCCGTTCCTGAGAGCAAAGCTGTGCTGAGTCTCTAGCATGAATTTAGTGTGAATTAATTTTAAGTAGGTTGCTGAACAAACCTCAGGATGGGTTTACAGTCAAAAACCTCTCAATTTAGGTATAATGTGAGCCCATGGAGATGTTTAAATTCAAAACTGCCACGTATCCACCTCATGGAGCTGCCCAGAGCTCCTGGGAAAGGTTGGGCTGATTCTCAAAGCGTGAGAGACTCCAGGGTGGAACAAAAAGCTGTTTTCAGATTGCTTCCTCTAGGCTTTGTAGTGGGGAAAAAAAGCTGTTGAGTACACTTAGATCTCATTCATTATTTAACCTTTACCTGCAGGATGTGGGGTTTGAAACACATGAGAGATGTAATGTAAAGTGTTCTTAAAACACCAGCACCCTTAGAACATGGGGTGGGGTGGAAATCAAGCAAATGCAGTGAATCCACACCAGTGGTAGGTATTTTTTAGTGAAAATACTGAATTTTCATTCTGAAGAAGCATCTCTTCTAAGATATCTTACATCACAGCCTTGCACTTGTGCTTCTCTTTGGTAAGCAGACGCTGCTGCCAGGGCAGGAGGGCTCGAGCTGGCCCCACTTGGATTGGAGCTGCTGGCAGTTGTCACTGCCCTGTGGGTGGCAGGTGGGTGTTTTCCATTAAAAATAAAAGTATTTTTAAAAGGCAGGCATATCAAGTGTCCCTGGCAATGCCACTGGTTTTCCTTGCTGAGCTCCACCCTTGGCATCCCTGGGGCAGCTCCTCCCGAGGCTCCCCTGCTCCTGCTGTGCTTCCAGGGAGCTCCAGTGACCTCAGCTGCTGCTGCTGCCCAAGGGCAAAGGTGCTGTTGTTTTCTTTCTGGAAATCTGGAAATTCTTCTGTCTTGTAAATGAGCTGAAGTGCTTTAATTCTGAAGTACAACAGGCCTGGAATAAACTCCAGCTAAACCCCAGGCAGAAAACAAACAGGTAGCTGAAGTAATTCAGGTAGAGCAATGCTTTTCCCTACAAAATATAGAGAATTTAAAGGCAAAAAGGCGATTCACATACTGTTCTATTCAATAAATGAAACCTCCAAATATTTTTCACATTAATTGGGTTGCAGTTCACACAGAATTGGTGTTCACACAGAGTTGCTGTTCACACAAATCTTCTCTGTGTGCTGCAGTGAGGTTTTGGTTGGTAGTGCTGGCTCTGAGGACTTGTCTTGCCCACTGTGGAATCAAACCTCACAACTTTTCATTTGCACTTCGTGCCAGCAGTCACCCCTGTGTTCCCAGACTGTGAAAGCAGCTGCAGGCACCAGTTTGCCCCTTGCAGGCAGGATGCAGTGACAGCTCCTGGGAGGTTCCAAACCCGGTTGGGGAATGCTGCCTGCATGTTCCATTTCGATAGCTGAAGTGTTTTCCTGCCTTTGCACATTGTTAGCAACTGTGGAGTTATTTCTGCAGTTTGATGGAGTGTGTGGCTTAAGCATGACACAGTGGCCCTGCCAGATAAACACTGAGTGTTGCTTTTGAGCCCTCAGTAGCAGTTCCTGCTGTCCCCTTTGCAGAGGGGTTTTTTTCAGATAAAACCCAAACAGATGAAAAGTGGTAAATACAATTCTGTTTTATTAGAATGTGAATTACTGCCTTGGAAGAGATTCCCTCCTCTTTCTTCTTGTAAGGACCGAAAAACATGTTCTCTTAACTATTTTTTCCCTGTATTCTGTACATCTTATTTAATGTGTCGGTTGGTGTAAGCAGAAATGTTTGCTAATTGCTCATTTTTTAATATTTCTACTATTGAAGCCATGCAGTAAAGCAGTTTACTATTTTGTGCATATCTAGTCTATGGGCACAAAAGAGAGTGACAAGCTTTTAGTCCAGGATATTCAATAATATTTAAAGTTATTTTGCTGATTATATTCTCATTACCAGTCCATTTTTAAAGGTATTCAGCAAGGGATACATTCAGTGTCTGGTCTGTACAATCTTGGTGGTTTTGCTGGCAGGAGGCTCCTGTACCTGAGGGCGAGATGGCTGAGTTTGTCTGCACACAGGAATGGTCCTACCAATCCCACTGGGATACTGAGAGATGGTGATGGGTTGTAAACTCAAAGAGCTTGAGTGAGAAAAGAGTTGTTAAAATAACACAATTGGTGTTCATCTCCATATATTAAAAAGTGTAGGATTTGGGGATGTAAATCTTCCTTCTATAAGAGCTGAGAATTCAGTGGGAAAACGCTAAGTTAAATGATTTTTAAAAATGTAGAAACTGCTCTTCCTATGAGTAGATGGCAGCAGGATGGAACCTGCCTGTGAATACCTCACCGAGCTTCTTTCTGGAAGGAAATTAAATCAAACTTGCCTGAGGACCCAGACTTTGAGCCTTTGCAGCATTGACTATTCAAACCAGGGTTACCAGTTCACTTGCTTTTTTATTGCAGAGGAGTTTGATGTTTATTGTAGAGGAGTTCCAGGCTGGTGGCAGGGAACAGCTCAGTGCACCTTGTGGGTTTTGGAGCTGTGCCTCCTCAGCAGCCAGCCCCCGAGTCTGAGCTGCCAGACCAGCTTCTGCGAGAACTTCAGAGCCCACACCACTAAAACAAGCGTAATTATCGCTCCAGCAATTAGAATGAGGTCTCTCCAGAAGAACTCGAGACACTTGGTTGGGAGAAGCCTCTTGCAAAGCCCCAGCTCGTTCCCAGTCAGCTCCCGCAGGGGTTTCATCCTCAGGTGAGCGGGGCTGGCGCACCTGAGCCGGGCGAGCGCGGGCGCCGCGAAATCCTCCAGCCACAGCTTGAGGTACAGGACGTGACAGTCGCAGTGCCAGGGGTTGTCCCCGAGCTCCAGCTCGCGCAGGAGGCCCAGGCTGTCCAGGGCCCCGGCGGGGATGGAGGCCAGGCTGTTGTTGTGCAGGCGCAGGCGGCGGGTCCGGCGGGGCAGGGCGGGCAGCGCCCGCAGCCCCCGCGAGCCGCAGTCCACGGCGGTGCCCCCGCTGTCCCCCGGGGAGCCGCAGCTGCACGGGGCCGGGCACTCCTCACCCCGGAGCCCCGGCAGCAGCACGCCCAGGGCACAGCCCAGCACAGCCAGCAGCTCCATCCCCAGCTGCACAGACAACAAAGGCACAGAAAAGTGACGGTCACTAACTACCCTCACAGAACTTCAGCAGGTGTTTCTTCCCCAGCTGCCCAGACACCAGCAGCAACAACAACAACAACAACAACAACAACAAGTGAGGGTCATTAGCATGGTTCCAAGAGCAGAACCACAGCACAGCCATTTCTTCCCCAGGTTTACTTTTCTGGAATAAAATCTTTTGTTTTCCATACATCCCACAGAACCACTCTCCCCAACTTCAGCGTAAACACTGAAGACAGAGCACAGAGTTCCTCCCTGTCCTCTCTGGTTCATTGCTTTCCCTTCCTAATTGCACAAAAAATATTATTAGTCAAAATGCTGGGACAGAATGTCACCAGGAGATGACAGGAAAAACCAGTTTAGTTTTAGGCAAAGGCTTTTGTTCTGTTTCCATATCTTCATAGATCTGGTGTTAAAATTGTGTGTTGAAATCAGTTTTCAAAATGAAGCTTAAGGGATTGAATAATTGTAAATGTCTGAAAATCTTCTTTCTTTCTGGAGCTGAAATACTCATCCATCTCCTATGTCTTTGTCAGTGAGTTATTCTAAGTATCTTTGCTCCGAATCCGGATACTCATCTGTGATTTTTCAAGAAATCTACCACAGCTCTTTTTTTTGAAGTAAACATCTTAAAAAGACAGACCGTGTCAGCTGCCTAAAAAAAAGTTAAGTGATATTTATGGAAAAGGTGCTCTCTTCTGATTTAATATAGAAACAGCAAGAAACCCAGACTCAAACAGAAACAAGAACTGTGGCAAAAATGCAGAAGGGGGAGCTGGGGAGGTGCCTGGCTGACACTTACCCTTCCCGATCCCTCTTGATCCCTTTCCCTCTGCTCGGTGAGGTGTTGGAATGTGGGTGGCAGTGCTGCTGCTCAGAGAGTCACCAGGGCAGTGTGGCAGGGGAGATGAGCTCTGTGCAGGGCAGGGTAGGAGAGCACCCAGAGGAAGCTGCTGTTTGTGGTTGTGCCGCAGCACAAAGCGCCTGGGGCGGGCCTTGTGTTCAATGCAGACAAGAGGAAACGCTTGGGGATTTCTGTTTCATTCCTGATGTATTTTTCCTCTTGCATCTGACAGTACCTGGAAAAACTCAGCTGGAATTTAGTGGGTTTTTTCCCTCAGCTGTAAAAATGCCCAGGTATAAAAGTTAGTTTGGGACTGAGCTGCTGACACACACAAGCCCCAGCAGATGAGGGAGCTGAGGTTAGCCTGTGAAATTGAGTTCTTCTGTATCAGTCAGTCAGGTTGGTTTAATATCTGCCTTTCACTGTTTCAATAGAACTTGTAAAAGCACACCCTGACATCAAAATAACCATGATAGTCAGATAGCATCATTAGGGGATAGAGAAAGGAAATATTAATGCCATTGACTGGAATTGAAATAGATGAAATTGTGTTGAAGTCACCCAAAATATTGCATTTAATTTGAGTCACCCATGTTGAAAAACGATGACTCCAACATGTGAAAGGAAGGTTTCTGAAATGACCTGTGTGTATTTGGCTGAAAAGCCAGTAAATTAGGATTATACAAGTTTATAATGTATGTGTATCTGTTCATCTAAACAAGGAATGCCATGTTTGTGTGAAGAGGAAACTAAAATAGGATTTACTTTTCGCTTTTGATTGGACATGCAAAGTTTTGGAAATAAGTTTTCCCTGGCTTTAGTTACCAGTCATGAACACGCAAGAATTCAGATGGCAGCTGCCGTTTGGAAACCCAGCTGGTTGTGGATCTGGTGTTTAATTCAGGCCAGTTCTGTGTGGTGTTGTTCTGGGGCCAGGCTTGGAGCTGTGTTCTGCTGTTGGGAGTGAAGCCCAGGTGAGGTTCTGACGTTGCACAGGTGCAGCAGAGCTGTGTTTCTGAGCTGTCCTTTCTCTATAACAGGCTGTTCCTGAGAGGAAGGGAAAGTTCTGGTGTATAAATTGTTCTGATAGCAATTCTTGTTGTCTAATTTTTACTTATTTTAAAAGAACTTTTCTTCATTAAGTCTAATGAGTTACCAGGAGACTGAATTTGTTAGGAACTTCCTCAAGCAAATGCCTTAGTGTGTATCTCTGCTCTTTAGCATTTGAAAAGGTAATTCAGACAGTGCCAGGGGGAAAAGACAAAAATACTTCAAACCCCGTTTGAATTTTGATCTTTTCCATGAGATGAGGAGAGCGACTCCTCCCTTGCCGAAGTGAGTGGTTCATGTGCCTGTCAGACGTTGGATGGCTGGGCCTGTGAGTGGACTGCTAATAATGGGAAGGTCCTTCTGTCTCAGAGATTGTTTCACTGCTTTGGGAAGCACATCCCGAGGCCATGGATTCCATAAATGTCTGTGTGCCCTGTGCCCACACAGTCTGTGCCATGTGCCTTAAGGAACGCTGCCCCACGGAATCCAACCCTTTCTGTTACAGAATGAAAGCAAATGCCGTGTCCTTCTGCACTGAAACGGGTGCTGAGGGTTTGGAATCCCCTGGAATCCCCTGGAATCCCCACCCACATTGAGTGTTACCCTCACCACCAAGTCAGCCCCCCGTTCCTCAGGTGTCCCCGGCGGTGGCAGAGGTGGCTGCTCACAGAGTCCCCAGAGCTGTCCCCTGGGAAGGGGCCCTGGGCAGTTCTCCAGCTCCCTGCGGAGGTGAGGCTGTGCAGGGAGTATCTGCCACAAGCACCATTTGCATTTATGATTTTAGGGCTATAGCTTTTTGTAGGCCAAATGAGGATTCTTCGTTTAAGAGGATTTATTAAGAGCCAATTTGAAAAAAAAAAAAAAAGTTATAATCTGCTATAATCTTGTTAGGGTATGAAAGTATTTTTTCCACAGAGAGAATCCATTTGAAGTTTTTGTGAATGAGAGAGGCTCTGTCTCCTCTCGGGAGAGAGGGGTTTCTGGACTCTCCTGTTTCCCAAACAACCCCTTTCCCCTCACCTCACCCCCTGAAAGCCCCTTTCTCTGGATTAGCTTTCTTTGGAGGCCCTGACTTTTCCAGAGAGTTCCGTGGGGGCTGCGTCTGCCCATTGAGGGAGGAAAAGGGCTGGAGGGAGATTACTGCTTTCCTTGTGGTTAAGAATAAAAGCTGCAAGTTGGAGATAAATGTGCAGATCAAACGCGTGACCTGCTGAGAGCCAGTTCAGGCAGAAGATGCCATTATCTTTTCTAGTCACTTTTAAGGAGTTACAGTCATTTATTGCTGTCAATGACCTGTTCTTGACCTAGAAAAGCAGAAGTTTTCTCAAGCACTGTTTCCATTTCCAATGCAGAAATGGGCAACTTCTCATCTAAAACCTCTCACTTTGATTAAGTCTGTCCTTTTGTACTTTCAGATAGGTTGGTGAGAGCAGAATAACCAAAATATAACTTTATAATCGGATGTGAGTCACTGGTAATTAATGAATTATACAAGTAAGCAACAAGAAGGATAAAAAAAGATCAATCACGAAATTCATTCTCACACCACGGAATATTGCTGGCAGGAATGAATTAAAGAAAAACAGTGCTTTCTCTCAAATCAGGAGTTATTGTTGCCCAAGGGCCAAAATATTCCTTTTACCTACTTCACTCTGCAGAACTGGCTGTCAAAGCCTTCTGAGTATTTATCCATAGGAGGACTCAGAATCTCCTCCTGTCCTATTCTTTCCTGCTGCACATTTATCATGCTTTTACCTGATGCAGTTTTGCCTCTGTCAAATCAAATATCCAATTTCCTCAGATTATTCCACAGGCAGATAAAGTCCTATCATTTAGGAAATTCTTCTCCTAAATTGTACTCCACCCATTTCATCAGGAGTTCTTTCTCCTCCCACTTGTTCTCACGCAGAACTTCCCCCTCTTCGCCGTTTTCCCCATTCAGAACTGCACCCAGTGATCGCTGATTTTCCCACTAGGTGTCATCCGAGTTATTTTGTTCTTAAATGCTGAGCATCCACTGAATCAGCCCTTTAGCTGAAATTTCTCCATTCAAAAGAATTGCCTGAAAGAACGAAATACTGTGGGTTTTTTAGGATATTGTTTTCCATTGTCTCCAAGACACAAATACATCCGAGGTACAAAATGTGTCTGTCTAACTCAGATGGCTAAAAGCTCGTGTTTGTGTTTTATGGAACTCGGAGGGGTTTGAGCCTGTTGATGAAGCTATTCATGGTAAATTTGGATTTACACAGCCTTAGCTAAAGCTCTGCTATTTTCTGCTTGAGGAGTTGGAAATGTAAAAGGCAGGGCATTGGACTTTATGGCCACACTGAACAGTTGTTCTTGGAAAGGTCAGTTAGATATTAATTAGTGTCTGAGGTAAGAGATTGCATTGGGAAAGCCCAGGTGATGAGTTCACCATGGGAACTCAGTGTCGAATTTCACTCACTGTCCATAACTGATTAAATGGTTATTTCTATACTGTCCTTCCCAAAGCTATGGCTTCGTGGGTGTTGAAACAAACCAGTCAGCTCTGGGTATTTATCCAGTGATGAGTTCACTTTCCCCATGGAGAGCAGCTCCATTCCCATTACTCCTGCCCCGCTAACGCTGTATTGACACGCAGTTTGTGGGGCCCACCCTTGCAGATGTGCTCAGTTGTTTGCTGTGCACAGAGAGCTGCAGCAGAGTTTGCCCAGACTCTGATCACACCTGGAGAGCCCCAGAAAATCCCAGTTCCCAGTTTTGCATTGCATCCTCAAAACCATGATATTTGCGTTTCAAAGCAATGTAGGATATTTAGGTTTTTTTCTTCTTTTTGATGGGCTTGATGGTTTGAGCCATTAAAGCTCCCATTCTGCAAGTCCTGCTCCTTAAGGCTACAGATTGCTAATGAAAGCTGTTCCTGTGCCTCCAAGTGCTGGCTTCTAAAGGAAATCCTTTATATAGCGTGACCTGTGATAACATCTCAAGAGCTGAAAATGCTGCTGTGCTAATCCTATTATTTCCTATCACTGAATGCTGATATACAAACAGTTTGGACAGTCAGTTTTATCAAGCTGGCAGCTGAATTAATCACATGGTCACTTCTAGCAGGGCATAAATAAGCAGCAGTTCCTCTGAGGAGAATTGTGCATTCATTAAAAGATGCTGCAAGCCTCTTCCTGCATTATCCAAGTTTCTCTTTGCCCTCATTTGGCATCTCTAGCCCAGTGTTGATGACTGTAGTCAGTGAAACTTCCTACACGTAATGGAGCTGGTTGGAGGTTATTTATCATTTATTTCCTCATCAGTTTTGATAAATCCTGGTGGTTTGATGTTGCCCTGCAGTGCCACTCGTGGTGTCATTGTCCCCACGCTGACAGGCACAGCACAGCCACAGCAGCTCTGCTCTGACAGGGAGCCCAGAGCCCGAGGGGAAAGTTCTCTGTCCCCTGCTCTGACAGGGAGCCCAGAGCCTGAGAGGAAAGTTCTCTGTCCTCTGCAACCAGGAGCTCTCCCTGTGCACGGCACTGAAACCTCTCAGGCTTTGCCTCGAGCCTTGGTGGCTCCTTCTGCACCTCCAGCTGCTCCAGCTAAAGGACAGTGCTCAGGTTTTGTAACTACAGAAAACCTGCCAGCTTTACTTCTTTTTCTTTCTTTAATGAGGAGTCATTCCATGAACTGTTCTGAAATATGAAATCTTCAGATAAAAGGATGAGGAAAGAAAAATCTCTGGGATTGCCCTTCCCATTAAGTGTTGCTCACTGCCTCCCTTCAGTAGCACTTCATGCTGTTTTAAGGACCTTTCATCATGATCTAAGCATGTTTGTGAGACCAGAGTGCTTTGCCTGAGGCTTTGCTTCCATGCTTTGCTTTTTGCCTTTACTCATCATCTCCACTCTTTTGGATGTTTCTATTTGTTTCCTACTGAACACAATTATTTTTCCCTTTCTTCTTCTTCAAATTCTGATTAATCTCCATGAATACGGCCAAACTTGGAGCAGGAAGATTCCCTTTCCAGAATACGGGGCCAGTTACCTCTGTGCTCAGCCACTGCTGCAGCTGAGCAGAGCTTTATTACAAATCTCAGCTTTTGCACACTTTGCATGTCTGGCACTTGGGAAAAACATTATCAAAATTCCATCAATCCTTTCTTAATCTTGCTCTGAAGGAGCCAGGTTAAAAAAAAAAAGGAAATAAGGATAAAATAATTTCCATGACCTGCAATAAAACTGGAGGAAGTGGGAAGAAAGTTCAGCCTGGAAGAGAACAATGTATTGGCATTAACAGAGGGATGTCTCCCTCAAGAATTAATCAGGACACTCTTTTCAAAAAGAAAAACTTTTATATCTAAAATGAGAAATCCCTACCAGCCCTCATTTGCAGGAACTGCTGACTGACCCCTCTTTGAACTCAAGGTCAGCTTAAGCTCCCTCTGGATAAGAATATAATAGAAATCTATATAATTATATATATAACTATATATAACTATATAATACTGATTGTGTTTCCTCTGGTTAGAAAGGCAAACTAAAGATTTTGGATCTTTCATTAATCCTGTGAAAAGTTTTTTAGGTTGATTTTAAATTACAGCTTGTCTGTTATTTTTTCCTCTTTTTCTTTTTACTACATTTTAGCATATAAGAATCTATACAACCTTCTTTGATCAGACGTGCTGGAGATTTACATTTATTAAATGAGGTGAAGGTCAATGTTCTTACTGGGAGACTGCATTTAAAGTACTGAGGGGAAATAGCAAAAGGGAAATAGTGAAAATTAGAAGCTTTTTAAAGTGATTGCAGCATTTATTATATTTCTGTAGGTATGCAGTTCTTGATGAGAAGGAAATACCTATCTAAATAAGTTGCATTTCCATATGGATAAGTATGTTAAAGGATGTTTACTGTGCTTGCACCCTGAAGCACCCCATGGAAGCCATAGGTAAGAGGAAATCTAAAGCAGACTGGCATTGAGTGACCAGTAGAAGTATTTAAAATATTTAAAACAATAGGAAGATAATATTAACTATGTGATTATTTCAGATTTGAGTTGTTTGAGTTGATTTAGATAACTCACACTTTATTCAAAAGCACATTGACACTGGTGGATGTCAAGTTGAGGTGGATGCCCCGTTGGTCAGGGCTTTCACTCAGGATACAGCAGGACTGGGTTTAACTCCTTGCTCTGCATAAAATGCAGTTATTTATGCAGAGTGGAGCAGCTCCAACGGGGAAGATTAAAGAGGACCCAGCAGGGCAGCAGTGCAGCGGGCAGGGAATTCACGACGGTGTGGGAGGCCGGAGCTGGGTCCCTCCTCAGTCACATTCCATCTTCCCCTGCGGAGTGAGGACCACAGCCCCGGGGGGCTGGTGGTACTGCAGAGCTCTTGGAGCAGTTCATACCAACAAAGGAGAGTTCAGTTTGATGCAGTGCACCTTTTCTGGCCAAAGTATTTCACTGGAAAATTCCTGTTCTGCTTGCCAAGGTTGTCCTTCCTCCAGCTGTGTGAAGGGACAGATATATCACCTCCTCCTGCTCCTCTGCCACCCCGAGGGCTTCACCTGCTGGGTCCTTGTCCTGCCTGGAAGGCAGAGCCATCACAGACTCCTGGCAAATGCATCAGCGGTGTCCTGTCCTGTGCTGTCCTGTGCTGTGCTGTCCTGCCCTGTGCTGTCCTGTCCTGTGCTGTCCTG
>VZTJ01006608.1:1521369-1568022 GCA_013397795.1 Orthonyx spaldingii
GCTGTTCTGTCCTGTGCTGTCCTGTCCTGTCCCGTCCTGTGCTGTCCTGTCCCATCCTGTCCTGTGCTGTCCTGTCCCGTCCTGCCCTGTGCTGCTGGGTGCTTTCCTGGGCTCTGTTTCTCCAATCAATCAATGTGCAGCATCACTGTTACGCAGCTGCCCATTAAACACGGGTAAATAATTATGACTCTGGTGCCTCCTGTCCCCGGAGCCGCGGGCGCTGAGCCGCGGCGGAGCCGATCCCGGGGCCCGGCGGGGCTGCTCTCCCCCGCTCTCCCCGGTCCCCGGGTGCCTCCCTTGCGCTGCCCTCCCCTGTCCCCACCTCTCCCCTCGTTTAGAGGTCACTCTGCAGGAATCATTCTTCTCCCCAGCGTGCACTGCATTGATTTTCCACGTTCCTAAGGCTCCCAGCTCCTGCTGTGAGCTCCCAATTTGCATAATGATGTGCTTAGCAATCGTTGCCGTGTGCAGGATTAATTTCACAGTTTGGGAAGGGCACGCTCACTTGCCAGACTGGATGCTTTGTAGTGTCAACTCTGTTGAAATGGTGACATCATTTTCTCCTCTGTTGTCTGGTAACTTTGATTTTTTTCCTCTTCTTGATTTTTTTTTCCTGAACTTTCTGAACAGAAATAAAATTTTCCCTTCTTGTTATTCAAGCCAGATTTTTTTTTTAATTGCAAACAAATCATATCTTTTTCACACAAGCTGAGGCAACCTTTAGAGTGCCCTGGCTTTCTGCTGGCCCTGGATTGGGATGCTCCCAAAGCCCCTGCCCCATGCCCTCACTTGTGCACTCACAACCTCACAGCTCTGAGGTGGGCAGGGATCAATCCCTCTGCTCTGAGGATGCTGGGTGGGAATGGTAATCCTTGACTTCTTTTCCATTTTCCCCTGAGATATTTGCGTCTATTTAGCACTCTGGCACTGTAGCATGGTGGTAATAGGGCCATGAAGTGACTTATCAGCATTTCTGTGTCCATACCTGCTGGAATTCGTATGGAAAATTTCATTTGGCAGTGGCTGGACAAGGATAGGGAAGAAAGAAAGAAAAATGTGACTTACATTTGCTTTTGCTTGTGTGACAATTTATGAGCCAGTCATAGCCAGAACTACAATTCCACTGTCCTTCAGAGATCTCCAGCTGTTTATTCCCAGCAGAAGTTATGACCAGGTCTCCATAATGTTATCATTCAACAGCAGATGCAGCTTTAAAACTGTTTGTAGTGTTTATTCATCAGTGCAGGAATGAAGTGAATCTGTAACGAGGAATTTCCAGAGATCTCATACAAATTGCTGGAA
This sequence comes from Orthonyx spaldingii, assembly GCA_013397795.1. Taxonomy (NCBI): domain Eukaryota; kingdom Metazoa; phylum Chordata; class Aves; order Passeriformes; family Orthonychidae; genus Orthonyx; species Orthonyx spaldingii. Next base: position 1,522,672 of record VZTJ01006608.1, read on the forward strand.
TTAGTTCTTTCCATTTTTAGTAGCAGTAGTTTATGGGCCTCTATGCTGATTTTTGTAATTAAGTCTGTCTCTGCTTATAAGGCAATGTCAAATGTCCTGTAAGATTTGAAATGGCTTTAAAAAGTCTTCCTAATTTTTAGTTCTAAGCTCTCTCTTTGCTTAAAAAATACGAACAGTTTAGTGAGCTGGAGCTGCTGCTTTCTTGCATGAGAGAAGAACAAAGAAAACCAAGGTTTTAAAGGCCTCTGCATTACAAACCAGGTCAGATTCTCATGACATTGTGCTTTTTTTCCATCCCACTTTCAGATTCAGTGGATGCGGAACAGTTTGAGTGAACTTAGAGATGTTTTGTCAAAGGCAGAGTTCCTGGTAATGCAGGGATACAGATTTTCCCAACTTATTCTAGAGAGTTTTCCTTTTACAGTTCTTGTCAGTAGAATCTCCTTTTCTGTGGACTCAGAATTGTCAAGTATGATTTATTTTAGAGTCTCAGCCCTCTTTTTTTCCCTCTCTTCCTGTGCTTTTCAATTGTTTGTGATCTTGGCCATGCCCAGCTCTCGGGAGTTTGGGAATGAGTTGTGCAGTGAATGAAATAATGGTACAGGTTGAGGTCAGTCTACTGTGACTTGCAGCAATTTCCTTTTATGAAATGGTGGTTGCTGGATTCACTATTTATTCTTGCACACAACAAACTGTAGAGTTGCAAAAAAAGAAAGCAAATGGTAGCTATAAAAAATGGCACATTTCTTGAGGCTTTGTGGCTGTTGGGATGGAGGACTGTGCCCTGCACATAAACTGGAACACCTGCAGCATAAATTCAGACTTTAGTTCTTGAGAGCAGCTCATTGTGGTTAAAATTATCATCACAGAATGAAAATTTCCAGGTTTATCAATGTAATATGAGAACTTTCTTCCTAGGTTCCCTTTTCAGACAGCATCTTGCTAAAGACTCTTCCTTTGCAGATCTGACCATCCTGATTTCGTACTTAAGGTTCGTGTTCACTAACAGTTACTGTGAAAATTAATTTTCTTCTTCCTGCATCAGTTATTCTTTGGTGTTTTCTGAGCAGAGAAGAACCACCCTTGTAGTTATTTACCTCTTATATCCTGAAATATTTCTGCATTTCAGGATGTGAAATTCTTCCTGTCTCTTTTTTCTCTCTCCTCCATATATTGCTGTTCAGTTCAACAGCTCCTTAAATCTGATTTAGTGACTTGAGTTATTGCTTCTGTCAGTTGTATTTATATGTAGCTCCAGTCAGATGTGTGAAGGCAGCTCCAGCTGCCTCTTGGTAGCTCCTCTGCAGTGCTGCTGCTGTTCTCCACACAATCCGTGTGACCCAGGCTGTTACATTGCCATTAAAAAATGGATGCAGAGGAGCAGGCAATGAGTTTGCTTCTCTCCTAAATGACTCCCAGTGGGACAGCAGAGTCAGAGCCTGCACGGGCTGTTCCTCCCCATCCCCACACTGGGGAGAGGCACATTAATGTTGTTTGTGGCACACTAATGGCAGGAATGTGGAGCTGCTGCTGCAATCCTCATTGCAAGGAGAGTGCTCCAGTGGTGCTGGGCTGCTTCCCTGCTCTGGCTTGTGAAGGTGACCCAGGAACGTTTCCTTGGCAGTGGGACCTGCTCCAGGCTGCTCATGGAAAATGAAGCTGAAAGTCTGAGCCCATCCGTGAGCGACTTTGAAACGACTCTGGAAACCTGGTGACATTTTTGGGTGAGTATCAGTCCTTCGGTGGATGAGTCAGTGGTGTGTCTGAGCCCTGGGCATGACAGATGTTTGTTCATAAGCAATTAGAGGCTGTTCTGACTTCTGCTGTCCCCAGAGCTGATCTCTGCTGCTGGAGCTGCAGAGCCTGACAGGAAAAAGCAACTTGTGCTGCTGTGTGCTGGGCTGGCACTGCCTGTGCCGTGGATTTGATTTCCACAATCAGTTTAGAAACAAAAAAAATCCTCCCATGGGTATTGCATGTTCTTTATTTAAAAATAACATTTTTTATCTAAATGGTATTTTAAGTCAAATTGTATCAGCCTCCACATAGTTTCTGTCTTTTTTTCCCCTTTATCTATTTTTGGCAACCTTAAGAGGTAGAAAATTCCTCACAAAAGACTGGACCTCGCCTTTGTTAGAGACCATTTTTCCACTTGTAATTGTGCAAAAAATCAATGAGAAGTAATCAGCAAAACCAAGGCTATCAAACAAAAAATCCTTGAAGTGCAGAAATTATCTTGAACTGTAATACTCCAACACTCAGCTCTCACGACCTTTCTGCTTTGCAGGGTGCACGTGGGTGAAACCACTTGAATGCTGATAATTCCTCAATGTCATCCCACAACCCTTGTTTACCCCTTGGCAGAGATAAGTTATCTCACAGCTCTTTGAGGCAGAATCATAAACCAGTAATTTGTACTGTGAATTGGTGTGTGCACCCCAGGGAACACAGGAACTCCCTGGGGTTTGGGTGCTGCCCACGGTGACCCAGGGGAAGCTGCCTGCAGTGCAGAGCTGCTGCTGCCCGTGCCCTGCAGTGAGGATGTGCTGGAGGCACACCCTGAGCTCTGGGAGCAGAGCAGGACTCAGCACATCCATGGAATCACAGCATGGCTTGGGTTGGAAGGACCTTAAAGCTCATCCCATCCCCCCCTGCTGTGGGCAGGGACACCTTCCACTGTCCCAGGTTGCTCCAAGCCCCATCCAACCCAGCCCAGAACATTCCCAGGGGAATCCACAACCTCTCTGGACAACCTATTCCAGTGCCTCACCACCCTCACAGCAGAGACTTTATTCCCAACACCCCATCTAACCCTACCCTCAGCTTAAAGCCATCCCCCTTGCCCTGTCACCCCACACCTTCATGAGAAGCCCTCTCCAGCCCCCCTTGTGAACCCCCTTTGGGTACTGGAAGGGGCTCTAAGGTCTCCCCAAAGCCTTCTCTTCAGGCTGAGTTAATTCTGGTTTATTTCCTAGGCTATTACTGAAGCTAAAACCAAACATCTGCCTGTGTCCTGTGCCACAGGTTTGGGCAGATGTAGGAAAAGAAGGAGACCTTTTCCTACTGATTCTGACACTGCTGTCCTTTTGGGAGTGTCATTAGACAAAAACACAGCTGTATTGGCAGGAGGAAAAGTGGCCATGAATTGAATTTGCTGGCCAGCTGGTGACTGGGTCTACAACGCCAGTTTAGGAATATTAGAATTCCTTGGAGCCTTTTCCTTCTCTTCTGTTCTACAGTCTGGAAATGGGTGGGGGATCAAGCCTACGAGCAGGCAATTCTCCAGACAGACAATGTGAAATGGGTACAGTGCAGGGAAACACAGACATTTTGGGAAATAATCTCATTTAAGAAGTAAATCTCACTTCAGGGAAGTTCGCTGTAACTCAGACACCCCTTCTAAGCGAGCTGCATAAAACAAGGAAGCTTTGCCTTGTTGTCTGAGCCCTTCTATGGGTACCACTGTCCAGGTGTGGTGTCTGATGCTTTCACCCTCAGGGTAATTTGAAAAAAGTTGAGGAGACAAAATGAAGTTGAGCTATTTTGGCATGCTGAGGCAAAAAGAAGAGACAGAAAAGAAGAACAGAAACCCAAGACCTCTGAAAATCCTGATCTTTTGAAACTAAAGTGTAATTCAGGACATAAGGATGATTCTAATGTAATTTCACACTAAGAAATACACTCTATAGCTTTTGTGTTTTGGGGAATTATACATAAAATTATTAAGAAAATAAGACAATGTGAATACTAAAGGATTCAGTCTCTTAAACTCCATGAAATTATAAATCTGAGGGAGACCCTGTGGCTGGCAATGCAACGTGTCACACGCGTGCTGGGAAGGTTTAGTGTCACTCTCACACCCAGCAATTCCATTTCATGCAGCCCTGGTTAAAACTGCCCTTTCTTCCCCATCCCAGCTGCCTTTCATTGCTGCAGTGCATGCACTATGTAACAGATTAAAGGGCAGTATCATGAAAGGGAGGAGTTTTAACTCCAGCAAATGCTGGGGAAAAAAAGGGGTTTTTTCTTCCAAAGTGTGCACAGATGCACTGAACCCCTTGGAGCAGCTCTGGCTGGGGAGGCCACACTGATTTGTGCAAAAATTCTGTGACTCAGTGTAACATCCGTGATGAGTCCTCACTGCCAAATACTCCAGAGAGAGCTTCACTGGAAAGAAAATGGACAATTATAATAACTTTGTAAATCAGGTGGACTTTAATTTACTAATTTAATACCTCATAAAAAGTGAAAAATAACGGGAGGAGGAAACTCTCCTTGAAAAATGTAACTTGTGCTAGAAGTGTGAGCCCCTCAGAGGTTATCCCAGGGAGAAAAATGCCAAATGGGAAGTGAGGAGGGCATTGGGAGGGGAAGGGACATTGAGGATGAAGTCAAATCAGAAAGTTTGTTTTGTGGAAATGTGGTGGAGGTCAGGGGAGAAAATACCCAAGCTTCCTTTTAGGGCCAGTTTAATAAAAAACTAATAAACTAAGAAGTTTGTGGGGATCTGAGGAAATGCAAAGCCTGTGAGAAACAGACTGCCAGGTTTGGGGGATTGGGAACAGGAGAGAGGGAAATGGTTCCAAGCCCAAATGCTGAGAGAACGCTGCAGTAACTGAACCCCACAGCCAGGGGAGCACCTGCATCCCAACCCTGCTCCTGAACCCCTGACCTGCCAGGGGAGCACCTGCATCCCAACCCTGCTCCTGAACCCTCCCCTGCCTGCTGAACGCACGTCAGGCTGATTCCATGGGTCCCTGGCATCTTCCCTCTTTAGACCTCTGCAGTACTCCTGGGAAAGTCTGAGGGAGCTGCACAGAACAAAAGCTGATGCTTCGTGGGTTTTTTAGAAAATGAGCCCAAGCAGGGATCCAACTTCTGCTCATTTAAACTTTTACCTGGGGCACAGTTAGAGGCTGGTTTCTGTAGTAAATAATATTAGCATATACCTCAGGATATCCTAAGTCATAGTGTATTATGCTCTGCTATTTTGTTAGTAATGTATTTAGTGTTAGCAGACAGTTTTCTTTCTCAGAGGGTGAATATTGCTCTAGGTGTATATGTCCTGTCTGATTTATCTGTAAGAAAAATGTACATTAACAATATATATCTATTCTTAAAATCTCCCCCTGCAAAACCACAAAAACCCCCAAAACACAAAAAACCCCAATGAGGTAAAACACCATTGAACAGAGTTTGTTTCATTGTTTGCATAACACCTTTTTTTCCTCCTTTAAAATGAAATGAAATTAATACAAATTTTTGTTACCAACGTGGCTCAAATGTGCCACAGTTTTTAATGGAGGCGTGTGTGAGCTACACAGTGTGTTCTGAAGGGAAAGAAATAGAAATTCTATTCCCTGTCTTGCACTGTGGGCCCTATTCCTGCATCAAAACCATTTTCCTGGGAAAAATTCACACAGGCACAGTTGAATGGTCTTATTTCACTGCTGGCATTATCTCAGGCAAATCATTTCATATTCTTAAAGGACCTACAGTGCATGTTTTCAATACCAGAAATTCAGCTGGCTCTTTTAGGGACTCTGCCTCTTTAGTTTCTGTGTTTGGCAGGTGAATGACACAGCAAAAGCACCTTGGAAGAAATCTATTTTTTACTTCTGCCCCAGGAATTATATTATTGCTGATTAAAATGTTCCATGGCACCATGGTTAGGCCCAGCTTTTGACATTAACTGGCCTGCACGTGGGGCCTAACTTTGTGTCTCTGCAGTTGCACTGAGGGAAGTTAAACTTGAGAACTCACTTGTGCACTGCACGCGTTGTTTGCTAACACAACAATGGCAGCCAAGTGAATTTTTCAGCCCTTCCTTTCCCTCAGAGCCTGGGAAAGAGATTGCTTTGGACCTTCTTCAAGCACTTAAATTTAAGTTTTTATGTAAAATCTGACTGTTGTCAGGAAAGGCTGCTGCAGATTCCTAAGGCATCTCTATAATTGCAAATAGAAAATTCAGCAGAGCAATAAAAAATCTGGCTTCAGAGTTAAAGAAGGTGAATAACTGAGTGAGAAATGCAGAGCCCTTAAAAGCTGCACTGCTGGCACACACCCCTGGGTGTGTTTATCATTCAGTTTGTCACTTGCAGGGTAAGGGATAACAAACCTTTGCCAGGGATAACTCAGGCTGCCTTGGCTTTGGAGTGGGGCTGCCAGAAAGCTGCAAACTGTGCCCAGCCCCTGCATAACCAAATCTGTGTGGGTCAGGTTGGTGTGGTGGCAGAGTTTGGTGCCAGTCCAGCCCCAGTTCACCAGGGCTGTAAATCTGTGTGGGTCAGGGGAATGTGGTGGCAGAGTTTGGTGCCAGTCCAGCCCCAGTTCACCAGGGCTGTAAATCTGTGTGGGTCAGGGGAATGTGGTGGCAGAGTTTGGTGCCAGTCCAGCCCCAGTTCACCAGGGCTGTAAATCTGTGTGGGTCAGGGGAATGTGGTGGCAGAGTTTGGTGCCAGTCCAGCCGCAGGGGCACCCCAGGGCTGGGGTTTGCAGTCCAGGTAAGGCAGGGCCGTGCTCAGGGCGCTCCTCCCTGGGGTCATTCCGTGCTCCTGGCCAGTCCAGGCGTGGCTGAGCTGGACAAATGTCCTCCACTCGTCCTTGCAGCTGCCCTGGGGCTGGCTGGGCTCAGCAGGAGATCACCAGGGGGTTGGCCAGGGACCGTGGGCTCTGTGCCTGCTCCACGGGCTGCTTGTGCAACAGTTCACAGGCTGTCAGCTCCTGCTGGAGGGTGTCCAGCACTTCGAACAGCTGGGCTTTGCCTTGGAAGAGAAAATCACAAATATTAGCATTTGAACAAAGCAAGGAAGTTGCAGTTTCACAATCATAACCAGCTCTTTTCTTCATAGGTGCCATTTCAAGTGCTTATCATAAAATGTCTAAATTTTGTGACCAAATAATGAATTCTGTCCATAAAAAAGTGAGCAAACCTGGGCTCAGCTGTCTTTTCTGTCAGTTCTCTTGCATCATTCCCTGCCCACTGAGGTCTCATCTACTTGTGTGAACAAAGGCTATTTCATACCACAACTGCCAATCCAAACATCCCCTTTGTCTTGGCAGAGAAGGATTTTGATTACAAAGACTTGGGAAAGCTGCTTAACTCTCCCCAAGTGCACAGGCAGTGGAAAGCAGAGCAGGTGAGCTGTTCATGGCAGTGGTGATGCAGAATGGACAGAGAGCAGCACTTGCTGGAGTTTTGGGGAGCTGAGCTGTGCTGCTGCTACAAAGGGAGGAACTCTCTTTGAGCAGCATCCCTTGGAGTCCCTGTTCCTGTGCAGGACAATTGGCAGCTTCTGGACTGTGAGCTGTGGATACAAGAATTCTCCTCTTCTCTTTTCCCCAGGAGAACATCAAACCTGAGGCTCAGCTATGGTTTCTCTCTGTGTTGGTGTCCTGGAGCCTACAAAGGTCTGTCTTTGCCCTCTTTTCTCTGCCCCTCTGCAGCTGGAGGGCACAGCTTGGCTCTGGGCTGCCTGTGCCCCGGATTGCTGAGACGAGCAAAAACACAGCTTTGAAACTGCAAACCCCAGAACGGTTCCATGCTATTCTCCCTCAATCCCTGTAAATAATATTCTCCAGAACTGAGCCCCCAGGCCACATCTGGTCTTTTCTAATCTTGTCTTTGACTACTGCCTGCCTATTAAAAGCACCTCCAAGCCACGTTCCTGGGCCAGGGTGGTCATTTCTGGGAGGTAAGGACAAATGTTCTGCTAAGAGGAACAAAGTAATCAAACCACAGCCCTGGGGCTGTGATCCCTGCATGGCTCTGCAAAGGCAGCTCCAGACCGAGGGACAGGAGCTTGCAGGTTTGATTTTCACACAAGGAACATGAAATGCTGTTGTTAGAGGAGGGCAGGTGTGGTCTGGTTTCTGCACAGAACTGTTCTGATGTGCAAATCTTGTGTTGCAGCAGAGGAACACAACACACTGGGGTAGCAAACCCGAGAAATAGCTGCATTACATACTTGGTCATTTTTCACTTTCTTGTATCAATGAAGCTCTACAAACATTTGTAGGATACTGAATTACCCCCCTCAAGGCCAAATTTTAATTAAAAGTTGGCTAAGAAAGCACCCTGGATGTGGATTTGATGTGTCACAGACCAGAAACCATCACTTTCCATGGGTAATCTTCTTGCAAACTGCTTCCTTCTCCTTAGCCTGCACCCCAGGATTTGAAATATCATTTTCCTACTCATCTGTGTATTGTCCAGTGTTTGTCCCAAAAGGACATTTTTCATGCTTTTTGGTCTTTATATGTGATTTATTTTCTTACCAGGTTGGGGGTCACGGCAGGATTCCAAAGTGCTCAGCAGGATTTTCCCCAGGGCTCGCTTAGATATGTTCTTTAAAAAACAAAACAATATTATGGCACAAACATGTCCTTCACCACTTTACAGGTATGCAACAGAACCTATGTGCAGGGTGTTTGTATTTGGAAACTAAACCAAAATGACACTGAACCCTGACTAACACAAGACTTGATATTTGCTTTATTTTCAAGCATTTTATCTCAGACCCTGCTTAAATAGCAGTTTGTAGAGGGTTGTAATTCCTTAATAGGGCTGTGGGAAGAGAAGTAACAATTATGTAGTGGAAAAACCAGAATTTTCCAGAATGCGTGCCTAAACAACTGTAGATGGAAGGAGGGTAAGCAGAGCAAAAGCTTTTTGAGTCCTCTGCCAGGTCTGTGGGGAGGGCGAGCAGGACCTGGAGGGGTTTTAGCAAAAAGAGGCTTCTCAGAGCCAGCTGTAGGACAGTGCAAACATCCTGTGGCAGGGCCACTGCTGGACCTGGAGATGAAATGAACATTAGCCCAAGTGGGAGCCTCAGGATTTGGATGGGCTCTCTGAGCGGTGGTTTTACAAAAGAAACCTGGAGGGACATCTCATAATGTGCCTGGAAAAGCAAACTCCCCTAATTTGCTGTCAAGACACTGGTGTGCTTTCTGGGAGACGGTCTTGCAATCAGTTTAATAAGCACTTAGAGAGCCTGTGTCTGCAGGGACAGGTTGTTCCTGTCAAAACCTCCAGAAGGGGCAATGGAAGGAAGCAGTTCTGAACTCTCCTGGGAATGCTGTATTTGATCTTGTTGGCTGACAGCATCACCCTGTGTGCCATCCTGCTGCCAGTCACAGCCTTTACTAGTAAAATTCTTCACTGGATTATTGTTGATGTATGTGTCAGACTTGCAATATGAAAGCAGAATTTCCATGTCAAGTGCTAAAATAAGTGAGGAAATTACGAGAGATTGCACTTGTTCCCTGGAGTCATCAGTGGAACATTAATGTGCTTCAAACAAAGTAAAGTGGTCATCTGAGGAAGCATTTTCATCTCACAGACTGGGCACAGCTCAGCTGAAAACTGATTGTCAAAGAAATTAGTTCTTAGCAGTGCAGCTCCCACCACACTCTGTGTCCTGCAGATTACACAATTTCCCTGGGTTTTGGTGAGCCTTTTCCATTGTCAGTCCCAACAGGAGATTCAAACTTCTCTTCCAAAGGACTGAACTGCTGTACTGGCCATGTACACTTGGGATGTTACTGCAGCAGTTTTGATAAGTTCATGTTTGGATTATGAAATGGGTAAGAAACTCCTTACAAAAAAACCCAGATCTCATTTGTATATAGGAAGGGGTTTTATCCCTTTAACGCTGACTCAGAGTTACGTTAGGATGCAGTTAAACAAAGGTCCTGTTCTAGAAGGAAAAATGCATTTTCTGGAATCTTCCTGATTACTCACTTCTTTGTTTTCCCCATTTGCCCTAAATTTTGGTTTAGAGGATAACAAGCTTGGAGCTTGAGCTCCAAGGCTTCTCTTAGAAAGTCAGCCTTAGGGGTCTGAAAGCTCTCTGCAATCCGAGTCAGTTCCAGGGCAAACACATGTGAAAGTCTGTCCTGGTGTGAAGGATTTTGTACTTAACAGAAGGGATTCATATAATTTTTAGCTTGGAAGGGGCTACAAAAGCCAGTTTTCAGCGCCAGGACTCTTTTCCTGCCATACCAAGTCTCGGAGTTGTTGGAGAAGCTGCAGAACATCCAAGAGCTTCTCCTCCACCAGCGACAGCCGAACCCTCTCAGTCTCCAGCATCTGCAGCTCCATCTTCAGCACTTCGGTCTCCTCCACCTTCTGCTGCAGCTCCCCGAGCAAGGGGCCCTTCACCTGCACCAAACACAGCAAATTAAAGGCACCAGAGCTTTTCCTTTCTTGCCCAACAACTGCAAAGCTGAGTTTTCCCCCTTTTGTGGTAAATGCCAGTTCACTCCAGAAGATTCTCTTGAAGGGAAGAGGATTTCTTTAATGTGCTGGTGGAAGAGAAACTGGGCACGAAACAGAAACTGTGATGACGCCACTGCATTTGAATCCCAACCACATTTTCTGTTCTCACTCCAAAAGGGTAACAGAGCTTGAAAATACATGGAAGAATCAGAGTGACAGGAGGAGGTAATATTTCCTACCCCAAGAGAGCTGAGGCAGACTAGGAGTGGTAATAACTCAGGCAGTAATTCTGGTGGTAAAGGTCTGGAAAACGGTGAGGGAGAAATCCTTTGCTGATCCCCAAGCACAAAGCCAAGGATGGCAGCAGGCAGCAGATTTAAAGGTAAAAAAGACAGATCCTGGAGACCTCTTCCTTTTCAACTGCTGTGTGGGAATGCTTGCTCTGAGACACCAAAAACACTGCCAGCTTTAAAGAAAAGTAAATTCATGGTAAATAGCTCCAACACTGGCCATGAAACACGACGAACTTGTGACAGCCAGGTCAGGATGTGTCTGGAACCAGGTGAGGAATACCAAGGGAACACCCTCTCCACTGTCTTTCCCTGCTTTTCTCCAGGTATTGGGATGAACTTCTCATTTGACCCTGTACAGCAGTTCATAAACTAATTGTCTTTTTAATTAAGCTGGCAGCTTGCATGCAAGCTTTTATAGAAAATAATTGGCATTTCTTTGCACCACTACACTCGGCAGAATAACACTTTCTTTTCAGACTTCGCTCATGTTCCCCATCTATTATCCCCAGGTCACCAGCCTGTCTGCAGGAGAAGCTATTTTTAAGTGTTTGGTTGTTGGAAAGTAGAACTTTCTAGACATGACAGATCTCAGAGCTCTCTCATCCTCTGGTTTTACAAGCCTCAGACTGAAGCAATTATTAATCAGTATTTGAGAGTGCTGCCCTTCACCTGCCTGCTGAGTCCACTCCTTGTTATTTGTCTGATTTTCCACACTGAGCAGGTACAAACAGAAGCAAACAGAGCACTGCATAAGGCACGTTTGTCAGGTTCAGAGAAAGTGCTGGTGGTTTATTTATTAAGCCAATATATTTATTTTCAAGGTGCCTGGGAGAGAGAGCATTTCTCAGTCTTTCTGCTGATTACAAGAAAAGTCACCTTTTTTGACAGGGATTTCTTATTACTTGTCTGTTTTGTAGCAGCAAACTCCTCCCCTATAACTGCTGGCTGATAAAAAAGGGCTTAAGAATAAATTTCCTAACAGGCTCAAAATGATTCATCCCACTGATATTTAATTCATGTCACAGTGAGTTGGCGTCATGTCTCCTTCACCTCCCTGCTTGCCTCTAAATCAAGAGCAACAGATTCCATTTTTCTTCTGGAATTTTGAATTAATCTGTTGATAATGGTGCTTTTCCAGACAAGCTGCACAGAACTAATATCCATCAGCAGGGATGAAAAAGAGGGCAGTATGATGCTGCAGAAGAAGATGAGCACCTCAGAATGGGAAAAAAGGAAAAGAAAACTGGCACTACCTGCAGGTAGTTTTTTTCTCTGGGCTGATGTTAAGCAGGTAGAGAAGGAACCTTTGTGTTTCTCTGAAGAATATTGCAAAGATAAATTGTCATTGAATACTGCATAAGTAGGATTTCATTTTGGTTTTAATTTTTTTTCCTTAACAAGTAAACTCTTTCATTGAATTTAGTCAAGGGAGAAAATGATGTGAAATACTGTTAAAACACAAAGGATGGCAACATGCAAAGAAGTTGAATATTTTACCCTTATTTTAAATATTTTACTTATAAATAATATTTTAAGTATTATTACTAAATAAACCTTCCAGAGCTACTGAAAGCTTTCTGCTTTGTTTAAAGATGAGGTATAAAATACTGAACAAGCACAGGAGAAAGCAGACCAGGGCAATGCATATTTTTGTTTCACAGAAAGATTGCTGGCAGTTCTATCTGTGCCCAGCAGTGGCTGAAGTCTGCAGTATTGAAATAGTGAGATCACACAGGAGTGCTGGGACACAGCACTGGGCTTTAAATGATGTGGTTATAACCTCTGCTCAAGGGGAGCTGGACATGCTGCTCACCTGAGAACTAATTTTAGTCATATTTACAAATACAATGTTCTAAGCCCAAGAGAAAGAGTAATTGGGATAATTTACTCCAAAGCAGGGAGTCTCAGTGAGCCTGAGGGATTTATTGAGAAGTTGCTGTGCTCCAGAGGTGCCGGATGCCTTGGGATGCGGGGAGTGCTCCATCCACAGCTGAGGAACCCCAGCAAATCCAGGCCAGTATTTGAGGGGCCTGGGGTACAGCTCATCCTCCAAAGGCAGTTTTGGGTAGGAACCAGAGTAGAAGTGCAGTTGGTAGAGGAAAGCAGGAGATGTTTGAGCTGGCAAACTACAGCACGACGAGAAACATCAGCAGCAGAGAGCAGAATGGCCGGAATGAAACAGAAATACACACAGATGCAGCCACCTAGAGATGCATAAATAACTCTCTCACACTCTGCTTGGCACTGTTACCTCTTCCCCATTTATTTCCAGATTTTTCTCTTGGTGCCCCTGGAGCTCCAGCTGCTCTGTGAGAGGGGAGATTCTCCCTGTGGGCTCCGCAGGGGCCGTCCCGGAGCTGTCAGTGGTGGTGGTCTCCAGGTAAGAGAGCAGCTTCTTCCACGTCTTTTCATCACATCTGTACACGTCATTAAAAGGAAAGAGTCAGTGAAACCTCGTGATGAAGGTCTGTGTTTGTCAGAGCCAGTGTTCCCGTGGAATTCCTGGCAGCACAGGTCACAAGTGAGTGTCTCTGCTGGCACCATTGGGGCTTGGAGGGAATACCCAGCAGGCTGCTCCCCACGTGCCATAAAGGATGGGCAAAAGGCTTCTGCCTGCAGCCACAGGACCTTCAGGCCATGAAATTATCTTTGCAAAGGGCTCAAAGGGCATTAATGAATGAGTTAAGCTCTTACCCAGTGCCACAGCACGGGAGCTTGGCCAGCATCTTCTTCACGTGCTCCAGCCGGGGAGCCCGGTCACCTCCCCACCTCTCCTCCTCCTCGTCAGAGGCTGCCTGGCCCTCCACGGAGCGGAAGAGCTGATCCTCTGCTGGGAAACAGAGACCCCTCAGCAGCACCCCAACAACCCCCAGTTAAACCCTGAGCCAGAAAGGAGTGAGAGTTTAACCCCCCAGAGAAACACCAGGCAGGGTCCCCCACATCCCTGGGAAGGGGCTGAGGCAGCTGCAGCAAAGATCCTTATTTTAAGAGTCTTGAATATCTCAGTGCTCTCTGGTGGGTGACTTGGAGCTACTTCACCTCAACTCTCTTCCTTCTTTGAGTTACCCTGAGGTAAGGAGAAGTGGGAAGGATCAGTTGTTGCTGGGGCAATTACTGTTCAAGTGTCCAACGGAACAGAGACTTTGTCCCAAGGAAAGAACAATCTGACACAGAACGGTCCTTGCACACTCACTGAGCCAGCTGAGCACGCGTTCAGAGGACAGAAATGGGATGGAAATGTTTTCTAGTCCATTCCCATACTGTGTTTCAATATAGAAATGTAATATTAGACCCACACTATTTAATGTTTAGTGACACCTTGTTACCTAAAGCTAATGCTTCTCACATGCTGAGTAATTTACAAAAGGACTGTCTACAATGCACCTGTACTATTAGGGTAGTATTTCAATACTTCTTAAACTGCATCCTATAAAAGCCATTGCATTTAACTCCTTTTTGTCACAAGCAGACATTTACTGGGATTGTTGCAAGGATTAGAGGATTATTATGGTGCCTATAACTTACTGAGAATCTTTGGGCACATCTTTGTTCTGAACGTATATTTTGAGCTGACATCAGGTTAAACCAATGCCAACGTGATTTCAGGTTTTCTAATGATTTACCTTAATAGCTGTCAGTTAATTAAACAAGCTTAATGAATTCTGAGAGAGTGATCAAGCCCAACGCTGCCATTCCTTCAAATATTGAGGCACCATTGCCCTTGGGCAGTGGCACGAGGGTTGTGCATCTTTAGCTCCTTCAGCAGAGGCCGGGAGGGCTCCAGGGATGTCACGCAGCAGAGCCCCTCAGGTGAAGGATTTTCTGTCCCCTGCAAGGACAGAGCAGCTGCAGCTCCATGTGGAGCAGCATTTCAGCTGTCTGACCCTGGCCGGGGTGGGGACAGGGGCTGCAGCTCCTCCTCTGCAGCACCCTGGGGGCTGGGCTGGGATCCTGCTCTGCTGGGTGTGCAGCAGCCAAGGGAAAACGCCCTGGTGATTTCCTGAGTGATCAGTCCTGCTCAGCACTCAGCGTATGTTTGCTACGGCAATTTTCATTCCAGTGGCATTCCATGTGTTTAATTTATAGGTTATCATGTTCAATAATTTATTGCCCAGGCAGGAACAAAGCTTGCCTCATGCAGTGCTGATGTTTAATTAGAGAATGAATGTCTGTGTGTTCATGGCAATCTTTACACTGCCTGAACTCATTTATTAGCAGCACTTTGTGAGGTTGGCCACGGCCAAACAACACCAGCCTTCCTATTTTCAATCTGTGATACCTTAGGAGGGAATTTCTTTCCTGAGAACTGATCCCACACCAGGATTCCTTCAGGAGCTTGGACCTAGAATGCTCAATCCAGTGCATTAATTGCAGCGTCTGGCACAGCAGGCACTCAGGTGAGGTTTTTAGACACAGAGGAAAAGTCATGTGAGTCTCAGGTGGGCGTCGTGCTCAGATATCCAAGACACTTGCAACGCCTTGTGTTTCTGTCCCCCCACACAGAAAAGGGAATATCCTCTGCTCCAATTTAATGTGTGTACAAAAAAGATGAGCTTTTATATCCTCTTTTAGGCTATGATTAGCAGGACTAGAAGCCAGAGAGGAAATGCAAAACCCATGCACCTCTTTTAACATTAAGCGAGCATTTTATAAAAGTCCTTTTACCAAGCTGATATGTAAAATAAATATTCTGTCAGCAGACTCATAGAGCACTTTATTGTTGTGATATTTAGGCATTAATTTGTAAACCAGCTAATGCAGACTATTTTATTCGATTCCATTGATGCAAGTGCTCTTAAGAAATTAATGTTTATTAAAGTGTGTGTACATATACACAAATAATTCTGCATCTGGTTTCATTTATCTAGTAAATCTAGGTTTAATTCTGGATGTCCACACAATTTTTTTACTTGTTCATCTCTCTGAGTTAGTTTTTCTGCCTAACTAATCCTATTTGACTTGATGAAACATTTCCCCCTGTTTTAAAATCTATAACCCCACAATTTATCTGTATGAAAAGACCCTGCTAAAAAGCTGTTTGTACTTGAAGTATGGGTAGTGTAATTTTATGTGGAAACTGTCTTGGAGCTGGAAAAGTGTGTGACTTGATAAAAACATTTGTAAAAGCATGTTTACTTTCTAAGTCTAAGCAAGCATAGAATATGCTACAATGTTAATTTTACTTACTGTCACTATTTTTAACATTGCCAAGCAGCTGCTTGCCAGCTCCATTCAACACACCCCTAAAATCTAATTTTTTTCACTACAAACAGCTCTCCAGTCTGCAGTAAAGATGCCTTGTAACTCAGAGTTATTGTCAGAATACTGCTTTTGTGGTCCTTGAACTGGATGTGCCCAAAAAAAAAGTCACTGCAGGGAAGCCAAAGTGTGCAATGTTATGGCAGTTGTTGGTGCTACATGTGCTAAACAGCTTGGGCCTGTCCAGGGTCGCTGGAGCAGCCAGGATGTTTCCAAGGAGTGTGGCTTTATGGAATATTAACTGCAAATTGTTCCCTTGGAAATTATTTTCGCTGAGGTCCTGCATTTTTATTTACAAAGAAATGAAATCTTTATACTTTTTAAGCCAGTAAAAAAGTTTTGGTGGTATGACTCATGTGGAAAAACGCAGTTTTAAATCATAGCTCTAAGTGATAAGCTCAGTCTCTTATTAAACACAAAATCTTGTGGGGAGCGAGAAGTGGAAATCTGGGATGTAAGGCTTTACGTAGGTCTGGGATTTCAAGACTCATTAGGCTTGGCTGGTGGTGTGGTGGTTTGATGTCTCTGTCAGCTTTGCTGCTGCTGGCCCCGCAGATGAGCGAGGTGAGGCACGTTTGGGGTCTGGGTTTGGGGTGGTACCGTGGTGGGCGACGCCGGTGGGGGAGCGGCGACCGCGCTGCGCCCCGGGCAGGCTGCGCGAGCCCCCGGGCACGGCCACTCCCTGCTGCTGCTCGGGGCGCTGCCTCTGCGCCCGCTGCCATCCCTCCGGCCCCGACCTGCAAAAGAGGCCAAAGCCAGGTTAACCTGCAGGGAATTGGGAAAACCAAGGTGTGCCCAGCACGGCACACGAAGGGCTTGGGTGGGACTCGCTGAGCTGAACTCCAAGGGCTGCCTGAGGGTTTCCCCAAAACCCAAGGAAGGTGGGTTTCAGCTGTCCTTTGGGTAAGAGGAGCTGGACAGTACCTGTGACTTCTAGGTCAGGTCAAAGACCTCTAGAAAATATAAATGGAACAGACTCTGGCCACAGGTACCTGCCCCCAGCCCACTGGGCTCGGAAATGTCGGGAGTTTTATCCACCTCTGGTGAGCACTGGGATGAAGCAGAGTCGGAGCCTGAGAAGTGAAAAAGGATGATCCAGAAATGGTGGCACACCTGGAAAGTGGGGACTTGCAGGTGAGAAGCACCTCAGAACGGGTGTGTGCACTGCTGGCAGCCTCAGCTGGAATTGTCTTTGTCTGAGGCCAGTGAGAGGATATCACATTTATGTGTTTTAAATGAAAGGCTTTCAAGGGTGGGACAGATCAAATAATGCCACTGAGGAACAGGAGTCCTCAAAGGTGCCAACAAAATAGATTTGAAAATAGTAATTTAATTACGAAGCACGATGATTGTTCTGACTGAGGAATTTATAATTACCCAAGTGGACAGCACTGGGGGAGTGCCTTCAAAGAACTGGAGTAGCATGTGCTAGAGGGAAAAGTCACAACATATTTGTGTAGTTGAGTTGGACATGTTCTGCCCAAACATAAATCAGTACAAACCACTGAGTGTATTGGAAACCCTTACTGTAGACAAAACAAAATCTAACAAATCTAATAGATTTGTCTTCAAATAATTCATTCTAATATTCATTTGGGTAAGAAGAATGGAATGTGAAATGACAGGCATGACGAGTCCACTGGAGCTGCTACTGTCTTCTGACTGGAATATTTGTTTTGATTCGGTTTGGTTCCTACCTAGGGACGTGCTAAAAGGCAGTTTTGCTATTTTAGAGGAAATACAATGGAATTGTATAGGAAACACAATATAGTTGACAGAGAAAATTAATTCTGTGACTCCTGTTTACATGTAAAATAGTAAATAAGGTCTATGGGATTGAAAGGTGTCACATGATACTGAATTTATTTGAAGAATCTTGGGTTTTTCACACAATGTACATAATATGCAAATTATTTTCATAAAATGCTACTGAAATGAGAACAATAAAGAATTTTAAAAGTTAGACTCTTAGGGACTCATAGGAGCTCTTGTGTTGTTCACAAAGAATCCACATGAAGAAGACGACAAACCACATCCAAGACTTTTGCAGTAAATTAAATTCCCTCCAAATTCTTGGCTTGTAGATTAGTTCTGGTTGGGCGAATATTGAATATTTCCTTTATTTAACACATTAAACAGGAGAAAAAGAGAGCTGAAGCACTTAGCAGATGGGTCCTGCTGACACAAGTGGTGTGAGGTGACCTTTCTGTACAAACCCCGTGGGTGCTTCCCGGTGTAAATTCAGCTGCAGCTGGGAGGGGACTTTGGCTGCAGGGACAGAGCAGCTGAGGCCACGCTCAGCCCACGACTGCAGAGCCTTTGTTCAACACAGCTGCTCCCAGCTCCTGAACAGCCACACCAATGGTGGGTCCCTCACTGCCTGGGAAAGTCTAAGGAGTAAACAAGACCACGAATTTAACAACAACAAAAGTCACTGTTTGGAAACATCTGTGGGGAAGAAGCTGAGCTAAACCTGGCTTAGAAGCCAGCACTTACTTTACCCCCCTGAGGAGGGCTGGCTGCATTAAAGACCAATGACTTATTTCATTTGCAATTTGGGGCATTATTTAGCTTAGCAACAACTGGGTTTCCTGTAAAGTCAAGGGAAATAGCAATCCCCAGAAAGGAGCCGGGACAGTCAACAGTTCTGGAAAACATAATTATAGAGTAGTGCCCAAACAAAATGCGCTGTAAAGCCTGGACATTCAGAGTGGAGCTCTGGGAAGCATCACAGAGCTCCAGAGTTCTGGACAGCTACTGGGGGATATTCCTTTCACAAGGATATTTCCTGCAATGTGCTGATTTTCTGGTACTCAGTAGGAATCCTTTACAATTTCTTGAGCACCATAGCTGGTGTCAGAGCAGATTGTGCTCTTGGTTTTCAGCTGCAGTATAATTTAGATTGTTTGGGTTTCAGGCTCTAGAGTTAGTTCACAAAACAGAGATGCTGACGTTTCAGTGAATATTTATTGCAGCAGTGGAGTTGGTTAAGATTTTAACCTATAAAAATGGAGAATATTCAAGTATCATGGAAATCCTTTCCAGCAGGTGTGGGCGAAGGGGACTCGAGGAGAAGCTGGAAGCAGGAATCCTCACTGATTCTCAAACAGGGGTTTAATTCTCTCCTCATTGGCATTCACACAGCACCAAACGGGTCTCCATGAACGAGGAGGAGAGTGAATAAACAGCACATTTGTTTGGGGCAGAGATCAGAGGGGAGCGGCGCTGGAGGTGCCTGGGAAGGTTTGTGCGGGGTGAGCGTGGCAAGGATCCCATGGAGACGGGAAACAGCCCCCATTCATGCCAGAGCCTTTGTCCCAGCACAATGCGCAGCCCCAGCACTGAGCAGGGCAGAGTTTGCAGAGTACTGGACCTTAAAGTAATGTCCATGACTAATTGGCTTTTAATTGGCTCTCCCGTATTGTTATGGAAACACAGAGCTGCAGGAAAAGCCACCTGCTTCTGGTGCTGAGCAAATCTGGGGCTTAAATTATTCCTGCCTGATCATAAAATAACTCTGAGGAATTATTAACTCTGCATTCACAGACCTTTAACTCATCTCTTTTAGAGACTTCCTTGGAGCAGATCAAACAACTGTGTGTGTACAGTGCCCTGAGTGTAGTTATACTCAGAGCTGTATTTTATTTTCAAAGTGTATGACTTGTGGTTTTTATCCAAAATGAGGTGTGATTTTTATTTTTGTACTATTTTACCTAAACTGTCAGAGTTCAGGGAACTGAGAAAGGTTTCAGATTTGGCTTATCCCCGGTGGGGAATTAGAGACTTCAGAAGGTGTGCACATTTTTGAATTATTTATGACTTTTCATTGACTGTTGAGATTAAGTATATTTTCACACTGGAGCCGAGTGTCTGTGTGGGTTTTCTGAATACATCTGTCTCTGGTTGCTGCTGTGAGCTCCTCTCCAACAGAAATCCTAGGAATGAACTTTCTGTGATCAATCCAGATGCTTAATCTCAGCTTTTAAATAGCGTGATCCGTCAGGCATTAAACATTTAAAAGCATGAATTTTTAGTGGCTGTAATAAAGATCACTAAATATCCTGGCTTTATATGGGTAGTTATAAAGTGTAGTTATAACTTCAGCTATAATGGTTACAGCTCTGGGAGGTTTCCTGTCATTGGATGATGATTTTCATTTTCTTGCCAAAATCACCACCCTCTAAAAAAAATCATTTAAGTGATGGCCACGTGTTTTCTTGCAAATCCTTCCATCCCCCTGCACATTGGATACAAGCAGGCAACTCCTGGAACGGTGCTGTCACCCCCAGCAGGACTGTGCCTTGCTGTCCTTCCTGGGGTGACCTGGAGCACTTTGGAGACAGCACAAACCTTTGAAATCACAGAATGGAAATGTGCCTTTTATCGGCCTCACTGTCCCATTCTAAAAAAACAACTCTTGAGCTCACACTGTTTGTGGCAAACTGTTTTTCAGAAATTAGCAGCTCTTAGCTCTTCATTGTTCATTTGTCGACTGTTTTCTTGCTGCCCTGCCTCCTAAAATCAGAGATCAGATTAGAAAAACGTATTTGTTGGGTGCTTCATGGGACACTTTTGATTCAGATGCAAAGATCTTCCATTGCACATTGCTCTGCCATGCCATTTGAGTTACATGTCCTGCAATCCAAATGTTTCTTATGCTGATCTTTTAGGTTTCAGGTGAGAAAAAATAACACAAGGACCTTTAGAAATCCATTTACTTCTTATCTCCCTTGCCTGTGTTTAAAATCTCATCCCCCTCTTATTTCTGGAGAGAAGTTTAAAATGGGAATGAAAGCACAGCCTTAGGAGCTGCACCTTTCAGGGGGTGACAGAAAACAGGGCTGGGACAGGAGTGGGCAGGGCAGGGGGTTTCGGTCAGATTTTCCTGCTGATGGAAAGATGGGATTGGGTTCACCCCGAGCAGGGACAGTGGGCATGGTGACAGTGGGAATTGCAGCAACACTGGAGTTCAGCACGGAGAAAGGGGATGGGACGGGAGCAGAGGTGAAAGGACAGAAGATGAAATACTCAAAAAAACCACCCCAAACTCACTCCCTGATAAAACTTAGGATACTATCCAAATTCTGGAACTATTGCCATTACTCTGCCATCCATAAATGTTTGGGAAAACCCTGCAGAAATGAGTTCCTGCTCCCTCCCGGGGCAGCCCCACCCGCAGGATGATAATTCCTGGGCTGCCAGCTGCTCCTGCACTCGGAGCAGAGCCTGTGCAGGGAGCCTGAGCCTCCTGCTGGAAAGCACAGATGTCAGGATGATGTTACCTGATGCAAATGCTCGTGTTTTAAATGTATTTGGGTTTTTTTGAAGGTTCTCAGCTCACAAGATGTCCGGAGGTTGCCCTCACCCCTGGAGCACAGGCACTACAAGGTCGCTGGGATTTGTAAAAGCCCTCTCTGTTTTTCCTGTGTGACCTTTGCCTCGTGCAAGACAGGGAATGAGTGATTTCTGTGGATGGACAACAGCTTTAGAGGGAAGGAAATTTCTGCTGGGAGGTTCTTTACTCTTCTACTGCAGAAGCCAAAGCCACTCACTGCTCCTGTGAGGAGGATTGTACTCCTGGCTCTGCCAGAGACTGTTCAGACTGTTAGGAAAATTACTTTAATTAGGCTTTCTGGACATAATTACCTTCTTGCATGTGTACAGATAATAACTGGGTCCTGGTTTTTATTCTTGCATGGAATTTGAGGCTATAGGGCATGAGAACTGCAGTGATCCATGGGACCATGGAAGTTATCACTTGTGTGGTTTGCTCTGAAATATCAGGAGCTGGGAACGTTTACATCAGTCAGAGGGGGAACCTAAAACTGGCAGAACATTTTGAATGTGTCCTCTTTCTGGTCTGGTATACTATACTGTGGCGAGGAGTGGACTGAAAGCCTGATCATTCCTTTTCAACAAATCAGTTAAAGCCACACTCACAGGTCAGAGAAATATCAGTTAATATAAAAAATGCATTAGCAAGGCCCACCTAAGTACAAAGCAGGGGCTCTTAGGCGTGGACACACAGTCTGCACACATAAATCTGTTACAAATAAAAGCCTGTGGAAGCTGAGTTCCAACTGCCCAGGCAGGTTTCATTCTGTCACTTACAGAATACATTCCTTTCAGCTCTGAAATGCAGCTCAGAGTCTCCAGGCCTCACTGTTTGATTTCCTTAACCTCCTTTGGCCTTGGAACTTTAGTTTCCCATTCTTAAAGAGCCATTAGTCATTTAGGCTGCTCCCTTGAAGAATGACATTTGATAATTAGGCTGAAGAGATGGAGTAATTACTGTGCTTTTATCAATCCTGCACCTAGCGAGGTGTGCTCTGCAGGACAGTAGTGCTGAGGGTATCCTTGATGGACCAGGCTGCTCTTGGCTGTGTGGGGGCTGTGGGGAATAGTCCCTGCCCTATCCAGGAGAAACACACATCACTCTGGAATTATATCATCCTCCTATTCCTGCCCCCAATGAATTCTTTTGTGACCAAATGAAAGAAATGTTTTCCAGATGTTCTTCCACTGGAATAAAGAAGTCCTTTTCCACACCCTGCTAGGTAGAAGTTTATATTTGCACTCAAAGGATGCACACATCACACCTAAACAAAGCTGGGCAAATGCAAGTTTTGCTTGCTCTTGATTGGAGTCTTAGCACCACTAACAAAAGATATTTGCTAAAGCTTGCACAGGATTTCTTTGAAGTCTGAATGAAAAACCTGTATTCCATTTTCCTCCTAGTTCTGGAATTGGAAGTCATGAGCCATTTCTCCTTCCTTCCATAGTGGAACCATTAATTCAGTATAAGTGAAGTTTGTGTTAAGCTGGCAGTGTCAGAATTGTCCCCAAAGCCCCCCAGACTCTGCATGTGGGCTTGGGACTGGTGCTAGACCCCCAAAATGCTGAGCAGCACAGCAGGCCCTGTGTGAGGCCAACACTCGGGGACAGCTGAGGGACCCGAGGGGCTCTGTTCAGTATTGCCCTGAGCCCTGCTGGTTCAATAACAGCACAGCCCTGCCAATCCTCTCAGCCCAGAGAGCAAACACCCCGGGGTGGAACTGGGGATGCTCATGTGGGAATAAATCCTCACTCAAGACCATGCTTGTGCCAAGAAAGGTTGGGCCAGGTGCTCCTTGATGTCCCTTTTAACCTGGTATTCTGTGGTTTCCACTCAGGGGACCGTCCCACCGGTGAGAAACCTCTCTCTGGACATTTTCTGAGATCTGCTTTTAGCCCAGTCCGTAAGGAAAAGCAACAGAGGCACCTGGAAGCAAACACAGCCACACCCCCACAGCCCACGCCACAATTGCCTGGATACTTTCTGTTTGTCCTTCCTGCTTTCCAAACCTGGATTTTTAGAATTCTGTCTCTCCTGCTGTCCTGACTTGGGTGTTACAGAAAGATGCTTGAAAGCCTACAATCAAAAATTAATAACTAAATACCGTGGCATTTTAAGCACTGATAGCTCTCACCAAAGCACTTGACATGAAGTATGTGAGGCAGAGAAAGCAGAGCTGTGCTCCTGTGGATCATTTCCTCTGGCACTGCCTGTGTAACACCCTCAGCCTCGTGTGTTCCTCCACGTAGACGTGTGCTGTCTAATCCCCAGGAATCCTTCCCTTATCTCCTGTGGGCTGGCAGCAAAACCCAAACCTCCAGGGAGCCTTTTAATGTCCTCCAGAAGTGTTCTTCCCAACAGTCAGGGGGTACTTAACAGCTGGGTGAGGATCCTACTGAGTTCCACTCTGAAAGCTTAAAAATGTGCCAGAACTCTGTCTGATGTCTGCAAAGCTGCAGCTGTCACTGAGGGTGGCACAGACTCTGTGAGCTCCTACTTACTGGCACGTAAATTCCTCCAGGATTTATTTCAGCACCTCACAGATTTAGAGCCTCGTGGATTTGGAGTGGCAGAAGAGAAGGATGGCTCATTTAGCAGCAAACAGTGTGCCTGCAGCTGGCTGTGAGTTATCTCTGACCGGGTCTTCCTAAGCATTTGGGAAAATCCGACAGGAATGTGTGAGGGAGGGGCCGCAAGCACGAGTTTTGCGTCCAAGTGGGATATTTCTGAGGAGCTGTGTGAAGGTGTTTTGGTCGCTGCAGGTTCCCAGTGCCCCCACAGGAGAGCTGTGCTGGGCAGAGGGCACAGGAGGCACAGGGACACGAGCTGAGGAGGCAGAGGCAGCAGCTGGGTGTGTATATTGTACATTCCTGCTGGGAACCTGGGGAAGGCACAGCTTCCACTGCTCAGATCCTGGATCAGGAAACAACAATTACCTCACCCTGTTGTGTTTGCTGCATTGTAAAAACATCCTCACAGCTTCAGAGAGTGCTGATCTCCACCAGAGACTCTATTTCTGCATGTTCCTTCAATCTGAGCTCCGTGCCTGCTCTTTTGATGCCTTCTGAAAGAGTTTTAAGTTTCCTGACAGCAGCCTGTCCGTTGCCTTCTTGAAGTACTGTGACTGAAAAGTCACTTCTGAACTGATTCACAGAACTTCCCAGAATATTCTGAGTTGACAGGAACTCACAAGGACCAACCTGAAGTGGATGACCCGTGGTTGGATCAAACCCACAACCTTGGCATTATGAACACCACGCTCTGACCAGCTGAGCCAATCTCAGGGGCAATTCTTGTCCTTTGCAAATATTTGTAAGTCACTTGCCAGTTCCTAGAGACCAGAAAATGCTACCCAGTGATTCTGCATTTATTAGGATCCCACCTGTGTTTTGACAGCACTTACAGCAACTTCCATTTTGCCTTTTGTTGGTGATGTGGTTGAATAAGAAACGTTATTTGGAGGTCAAAAGGCAGTGACAGGAGTGTGATGTGACCACTGTGTGTAAGAACTGAATCTCCCAGTGTTCAGCACTCTGGCTCATCTCCCTTCCCCATGGCTGGACCTCTGCTGGTCTCAGCAGCACCTCCCACGTCTTTGATGAACCCCAGTCCAAGCAGGTTTGCATTGTATTCATCTTAAATTCACTTAAATTTATCTAAGTTTAAATCTACATAGACTCTTTCCTACTGCAGCAGAACACTTTAGCAGGTGCATAACTGCAGCCAATTATGGCATCTCATTGACATAATCCCAGTTTAATTAGAGTTTAACTTCATTGTTTTGGTTGCAATCCTTCCATAAAACAGGTTACTGCATAAAGATTTCAGTGTTACCCTTTTCAAACAGTTCACTCCATCCAAGTTCGGGTTATGGGTTATACAAGTTCATTTACAGCTTTCCTCGAGATTTTGCTTTACAGGCCATTTGTCAGTTCCTGTAATATGTTTATCCTGTATTCATTCCCATGGTGATTTAATAGCATAAAATCATGATTTGTATGGGGCTTAGGCAAACTTCAGTGCTCCTCTTGGAAGTTCTCCCCTCTCTTCTATCAGGCAGAATCCCCTGGACTCTGCAGGGTGGCCATGAACAGCATCACTGAACATTTGCAGAAATTCATCATGAATTAATGCAGATTTTTGGTGGAGGAAAAACTGGATATGAGTAACCTGTTTCTGTCTCTGAAAAAACAGGTGCCATAAATAGAGGTTACTGCATGAATGTAACTGCAGGTTTGTGGGTGATTTCCAGGAGACCAAATACAGCATTTCAAGGCACTCTAAGCTGCTCACCTGTGGGAATAAGCACAAACTAAAATACATTTAAGAAGAGCAGCTTGGGCACACAGCAGGCCAGCAGAGACAGACTAAAAATGCAATCATGGTCATATGAGCATTAGCTGGACAGTGTGGCCAAAATTAATGAAACATTGCTCAGATCTTGATGGTTTCTCTTTTTTTTTTTTGAAATGTTGTTGTGTTGGAAATTATTTAACTTTTCTAAATTTTTCATTAATAATAAGCAGCATATTAATTATAAGCAGTGTGTTAGTCTTCAACCACTTTTAGTCAGCATTTAGCAAAGTTTGCCACAAGCAGCAAGTGTGGGAATGCAGCTTGGGAAAATCACTGAAACTTGAAGTTTTGCTAAGCTGACCTTGATGTGCTTCAGTGGACAAGGCCTGGGGAGGAGAGAGAGGTATTGTTGAAATTGGATACAAAAGGTGCAGAACTCATGGACCACAAGGACATTCTGCAGAAGGCAGAAGATGAAGGAGCTAACAAAGACTCAGGATACGTTGGGAAAAAGATAAGAAAAAGACTGAGAAAGAGAAGCTAATTAGCACAAGAATAAATTATCAATAAAATAAATCAATAACCAGTCATGGTCTCTATGAGGAGGAACAAAACCTTCCTCAGTGGTGTCATTTACCCAGCACTGACCCTGTGCAGTGGGGATAATGTTCTCCAAGGGGTTGTACAGGGACCCTCCAGAGCCACCCAGGGTGAGGGGTGATCCCTGCTCATCAGCACAAGGAAAATGAAATCCTGACAGGAGCCCTTGCAAAGAACTCCAGGTGGCAACAGGACTTCTTGCAGGACAAAGGAGCAGGTAGATTTTACTAAAATAATTCTCATTTCTACCCCCTGCCCCACACTCACCCCTGGTTTTCCAGTTGCATTTTAACTGAACAAGCAAGAGCCCTGATTGAGCAAGGTGCTGCCCTGGAAATTGCATATAGATTACTGAACAGGGGGATGAAAAATTGGAACAAAAGCACCTTCCACCCTTTAACAGTGCCGGAGGCTCAGTTTGTCTTTGAAAGGCTCAGCCATGCAGCAGAACTGCAGTTCCTGGGGAGGAAACATCACCCAGCTTCTGGCAGAAACCAGAAACAGACACTAAACTATGCTGAAATGTGTTAAACGAGCTCTCTACTCTTGTTTTGGGTTTTCTGCCTGCACAGTGTAGAAACCTCATGTCCAAAGCACATCAAAGTGACCTTAAAGGTAATTAAGGGATGCAAAACCCCACTCTGGGAGGGATTCTGTTTTGGCAGCTGTATACGTAAGGTAAGCAGAAGGCACTACCGTGGGGTGATTAACAAGGAACATTCTGTAGGTCAGATCTTTAATCCTGAGTGGCTCAGTGCTGCTGTTTTATCCCCTGGACACGGGGCTGGGGTTACGTGGCCAGCACAAGCTGCAGTGCAGAGCTGATAAACGAGGGGAAGGAGAGGGATGGACACAGTTATAGGAAAATTCCTCATGGGGAAGTTGGGTAAACAGCATTCATGTTTTCCCAGTCAATATTATTTTAACAAAAGGCTTTGGCTCTTTGCTTCTCTCTCTTTTTTTTTTTTTTTTTGCCAATGCTTAATTGCAGTTTTTCCCTCATTACTGGAGTCTCTCCATGCAGCATCCCAGCTCTGTGGGAGGGGATGCAGCTCTTTTGGGGCTCCCAGGGCCCTCATCGTGCTCCCCATCACCGGCAGCCCCTGCCTTCCCCAGGACCCCACAGCGGGCAAAGACCATTCCTTTGGACACTCTCACAGGTATTTAGAAACACATACTTCCTCTTGTTTTCAGAGAGCTTCCTCAATAGATTTCCACAGGAAAAGAGGGAAATCGGTATGAAAAACAGGAAGCAGTTCTCAGGAGCTTTCTGTGACCAGCACTAGGAGGAAGACTTAAAATAAACGTGGTGTTTGAAGCAGTAGGTGACACCAGTTGTGTTATCTTATGTAAAAACAGTGATTAAATTTAACATCATAGGGCTGCAGTAGAATTAAAAACCTCGGTATTTATAAAATATATTTAGCTTTTCTTTGTAGTTGACAGTAGGTGACCGACACTGAAGCTTCTGCAACCGGGTTTTTACACCGCATTTTCTATTTCCAGTTGATTGTCCTGGGCAGCCCTTTTGGAAAACTTCCCATCTGTCTCAGGCTTGGATGGGATCCCAAACTTTCTAATGCTGATCCCATTCCTCTTGCCCCCAATATAAAACTTTATCTTTCCCTTGGCTTTTTGACATTCTATAATTCAGTTTCAAACCCTGAAATTTACGCATTAGAAGGAAACAGAGGTCAAGATAAATTTTGACAAAATCTGACATGCAGAAATATTTAATTAAAACCATCTAGAGGTTTTGCACTGGTCCTTTCTGATCCATCTTCAAACTCCCACGAAATTCCAAATATTATGGAGTTGTTCTAGATTTTGCTGTGAGCACTGAAAAGGGAGGGGGAATTTGTAACTCTCCACCTTAAAAGCAAATACAGTCACACTAGGAAAATGTTCCAGTTCATATCTTGCTGCATTGGGAAGCTTCTTAGGCTGTGGAGTGTTAGGTAGGTGACACAGGCCCATCAAAAATGGGGATATAGCATGTGGGATGTGAATTTTTGGGGGAGAAACTCTTAAATTTGTAAATCTTCCAAAGGAAATTTGACCTTACTTTTAGTGTCACTTTCTACATTTCAAAAAGCCAAACATCAGAAAGGAGATGGATTTGGCTTTCACAGCGTGTTTGCATTTGAGAACTTAGGGATAATATATTCTGTGCTCATTTCTGATACAGAAAATGGTAAAAAATGAAAGCAGAGGATGGTTCTGAGTTCCACTGCCAGGCTTTAGTAATTAGACACATTGTGTTTCAAGAGATATATGAAATAAAAGTTCAAAATCCCCACAATGCAAAAGCACTGAAACAAAATCTCTTTTATCCACTCTACTCAGCTGGCAAGGCTGCTGGCCTGATTTTTAAAGCCATACCAGCAGCACCCCGGAATTTCATGAAAACATTTCATATTGTACTTTTTGAAGTTTCCATCAGAGCAAGTGCAGAAGACTTTGGAGATCTGAGAGAGTCCCTGTGAGGTCAGAGCACAAACAGAGTCCTGGGCTTCTTCCAGCTCAGTCCCACCAGAAATCCTGATGGGTTTGGTTTGTTGCTGGAGCTAAAACTATTGAAAGCACTGGTGTTTGTCAAGAGACTGTTCCATCTGAGAGAGACTAAAAAGGCAGCAGGGCTTTGGAGTGAGCGTAGATATTTCTTGGTTTTGTTTTCTGTAGATACTTTAAACAACTAAATAGTGAAAAAAAATCAATATAGTCTGTGCAAAGTGCAATGTTGTTGCAGGGTAAAGCCTGGGATTTATCAGCAGAGTCCCCTTCTCCCTCCAAACCATCGTTTATGGTTCTTTGAAATGCTCCTGATCCTTGTGAGCACAAGTAATCAGTGCAATCTTTCCCTGAGGAATGTTTGCTGCCCTGTGGTGTGCCACGGGGCTGAGTAACTGAGAGGGGCTCTGAGAGTGCCCTGAGAGAGCATTTTCACACCCTGCAGAGAGCAGCCTGGCAAGAGCAGCTAAAGGCAGCATTTCACGTGCTCTGCCTGCCTTTTGGGCTGTAAATTCCTCAGAACAGGGCAGGAGTGCTTTAATGTCACATACCTGGAGGGTCATTAATAAAAGCTGCTGGCAGCACCCCGAGGCAGCTGTAGGTTTGTGTCCCCAAGGAGCAATGACAGCGTCCCATGAGCATGCACGGGGCTGCTTTGCATTAGCAAAGCTCACTGACCTGCTCTGATCCTGCCCACAGCTGGGGCAGCTTTACAAATGCTGCTTATTTCCAGGGCTCTCATCCTGCTGGGAACAGACAGGACCTCAGTCTCAGATGTGAGGGCCACTGTTAATGCTGGCTGGAGAAGTGACAGGCTCCAGATCTGACGAAGGGTCAAAGCCAGTAAAAAACCCCCAATTGCTGCATAAATCTGATTTTCTAGCAGAAGCATTTGTTTCAAACACCAGAGCATTCCCAGATCTCCAGTTAAACCCAACCACATCACTAGGAACACGGAGGAAGGATATTCCACGTGCAGATCTGTTTCAGATGATTTTTCACCCTCGCCATCCCCGATGCCTCCCGCAGCCTCCAGGCCTCTGTGAGCTCAGAGGGGACAGCGCGGGGCGAGGGGGCTGGCACCTGCCTCAGGAATTGTTATTCAGACACACTGAGCAGAATAATGGGAATTTAGGGTCCAGAGCAGTGCAGGAGGGACACGATGGACAAGTTCCCAGCATCCCTTAAAAACTGTGTTCACTTCAGTTCCTGGAGGGCCATGCAGGGTCAGGCTGACTCCAGAGTGTGTCACTGATGTTTGGGACAGGGCTTAGCTAAGCCTGGGCTGCAGCAGAGCTCCAGGCCTGCCTTTATTCCAGAGGAGTTTCCTGTATTCAGCCCTTCAGTCAGGCCCAGGCAAAGGGATTCTGTGGGGGTGTTTCAGTGGCTGTGGTTTCCCACTGACACTGAGCAAGGTTCTAGGAAATACTTGTTTTTTCTGGCCACGTGCAATTCTTGTAGAATAGAACAGGTCAGTGGGAAGGGACAGGCAGTCATCACCTAATCCAAGAGTAACTCTTCTAAATCAGTGTTTGCTTTTTAAGTTGTCTGTATTTGATATTCATGCTGGAGTTCTCTAGAATTCATAGCACACAGCCTTCTCCAAGACATGCATTGGTGTGAAGAGATTTTAAATGAGATTTTTCTGAATAATCTGACCAGATAATTTCATCATGCACCTTTATCATATGGACATTTATCTAGGACTAAAATATTCAGGATACAGCCTGTGTTTTACATCTTTGGTTCTGTCAAGGACAGTGTAACCTCTATAAAAACAGATTTCTGAAACAACCAACTTGAATGTCAGGTTCAAAATACTCATAAGTCCCTGGCCAGCTCTCCTGTCTGGTTCTGCTGCATTTGTGGAGTCAGGCTATTCTTACATCCTCAGAAGGGTTTTAAAGGAAAAGAGGATTTCCCATTAATACTTCATTCCTTTTTTCAATGAGATAAAATGTTGTATTTCTATCTCAGGACTACCTGGACTGAAACGAGAAAAATCCCTCTTTCCACAGTTACAGAACACCATTTTGTCTCCCTGGCAGGCCCAACAGGGTGTGAAAAACCAAGTTAGACCTGCCTTTATGGGCAGAGAGGGGTGAGGCACTTGGATATGCCTCACACCAGGTGAATGATATCACACAGGTTATTGAACAGAATCTTTAATATTGGATATACTGGATATATCATACCCATTGGAGATGCACACACCAAGCAGCTTGGACTGAAGGGAGCAAATGTGAGCAGAGAAATCCCAGTGCACGTCTGTGCCAGCCAGCTGCAAGCAGCACGAAGGCCAAATGAATGGAAACATTAAAGTACATATTTTATTTGTGATAAACA
This sequence comes from Orthonyx spaldingii, assembly GCA_013397795.1. Lineage (NCBI taxonomy): Eukaryota > Metazoa > Chordata > Aves > Passeriformes > Orthonychidae > Orthonyx > Orthonyx spaldingii. The sequence continues at coordinate 1,553,531 of VZTJ01006608.1, forward strand.
CAGGGTATTCTGGAAATGCCCTGCTTGCCCCCAGCTCTCAGCCTGTGTTGAGAACCTCTGGGCCAACACTCCCACAAATGATCTCTTTCAATTATGTGGGGAAATATTTGCTGTGCCAGCATGTCACAAACACTAAGCCTGGCTTTTCAGATTAAATTTTGCTGCAGGCACGGAGGGCTGAAAAGGCTCCTTGCAATATTGGTGTGGCTGTCTCTCACACAAAGGCTGACATCTCCATTGAATGGCCTGGGCTGGTTCCCAGCCCAGCAGGGAGCTCCCGGGCTCTGAATGGAAATTAAATCAGTGACTGCAGACCGGACAATAGGCATCAGCCAGGACACGGCCAGAAAGGGAAAGCCTGACCTAAAGGCAGGGTCTTGGGCAGGGTTTTGTCACAGCAGATTTGGGCTGGACTCTTCAGCCACCTAATCCTGTATCCTACTCATTACATCCCACGAGGAGAAGCTTGTGAGGGGTGTGTAGGAAATCCTGTGAGAGGCTGCTAACGGGGAAGTTTGGACTAAAGCTGAGAGTCAGAGACTTTCCCAAATTCGAGTTAATATTTATCACTGCAGCTCAGAAATTCTTCTTAGCAGAGAAACAGTTAATCCATTTAAAATCCTGCTGATCTCCGGTACCAGTGATATTTGTGCATCTGAATGAGAGGGGGCTGTTACAAAAGAATTGAACAGCATCTCTAAGCTTGTAGGGCACCTTAGAGGTGATTGTAGGACCAGTAACTGATGTGGGTAAGAGCTGCCTTCTTCTGTGGTCATTCAAATGGTTTTTTAGAAAGGGAAATCGAAGGGAAAACATCCAAGGCATGGTCTGAAGTGTGAGTAAGGGCTCAGCTTAGAGCACAGGTCCTCTGGGATTGCGGGTGTGAGGGGAACTGGATTCTCAGAGCTGTGACCTTGGACTCCTGCAGATGAAGCCAAGGTGCTGTTAGAGACTCCAACCCTTGTTGTGTCATTTCATGTATGTTAAAGGCTCAAAGACAACACCTGTAGATACGTTTTCCCTGCTCTTCATGTGTCTGGTGCAGCCTTAGTCCTTCCCTGGCGTTTCACTGCAGTATTTCAGTAATCTCCACAGTGACTCAGGTGGAGATGTCATCTTTCTATTTAACACCTGCTAAGTGGCTTTTTAATCGATATTTCAGTTGCCTGTTTAATCTGTGTGACCTGTCCTCAAGCTCAGCACTGTGCAGGAAGGGGCTCCAAGCTTGTGGGACCCACTGGGTGAGAATAACTTTGGGCTTTGTCTGCTTTGAACCTGCCTCCTACCTCCACGTGCTGACAGACTGAACAATTCTTCCTTATTCATCTTCTGGATGGCAGTTTTACAGACCTATTTCACATCTCTCCTTTGCTGCCTCTCTTCCACGTCTGCAAGTGGCTGAAATAATTTCCATGCCTTTTTTTCCCACTTGTTGCCTTTTCCAGGCCTCTTGCAGTTTAATTGGCTTAGGTGAAATGATCAGGGTTTCCTTCTTCTGATGCAGGTGTTCTGTGAATGTGCACCATCATTTTCTTTGCATTGTTCTCTACTCCCTTTGTAATGCATTTTAATATTTCCTTTCCTCCCTGCAACTCAATAACTGAACAGATACATTCCTAGAGCGATAAAGCTCAAGGCTATAATTCTTCAGCAGTTGTAATAAACTCTGAGTTCATTACTGTATCTGTTTCACTGAAGCTGAAAGTGTTGTTTGGGGTTGGTTTTGGTTTTTTCCACCCAAAAATGAATCTGTGTTCATTTATGTGGTACCTGCCACCATCCCATCACTCAGTGACCTAAGATCATTCTGCAGTTCTTCACAGTTGATCCTGGTTTTCACATCTTGACTAATTGAGCAATTTTTAATTATTTCCCCTAAAAATCAAATGATAACCACAATATTTTAGCTTTCCTTGCCATGTGATATTAAGCAACTAAAATACAGCCCAAAAACCCCACGTTTCCAGACTACCAGTCATGGCTGAAATTAGGATAAAGCCCAAGTTAGGTATCCAGCTCCCCCTCAGTGGATATTCTGATCTGAATCCAAGCTTTGTGATTCAAATGCACATTTAGTGGAGACATGAATCAAATTACTGAGCTGGAACTTCACTGCTTTTAGTTCCAGAGCTCAGTTCAGACTCAGCTCTGAACGTTGGTCTCTTCTGCAGTGTTTAATGAGATAGAAACAACCTGATAAATCCTGGGGTTTAACATCAGGCAGGTACAGCTTTTTAGGCACAAATTCATCGTTTAAGATATAAAATCTAGACTGCATTTACAATGCATTTCATCCACTAAATACATCACCAGTGTGTGCAGTATGAATTTGTTTAATCGAGGAGGGAGGGGAAGCCCTTTAAGGATACACAAGCTGAGCCACATAAGCTTTTTCACACCTGTTTTATAGCACTCACCTCTGACCTGGCACTTTATATATTATGTTGTGGGACAGAGCACAGGTTTCCAGTTTCACTTATAAAGTAATGGAAAAAATAATGCATTTTTGTAGAGCTTGGCAAGGCAGCATATGTTCCCAGGGTCCTGGGAGGACTTTTGTCACTGAAAAGTTGCTTCATTCTAAGCTCGGTTAAAATGCAAACCAAAATTCAAAAGCTTTGGTTTGCTTAACTTCACCAAAAATAATAAACCCCTGAAAGTGCACTCGGGTCTCTGCATGTTGAGCTGATGGATGGTTGACAAACCTGCCTTTAAAAACAATCAGTGCCTGCTTTCCTTTCTGTGTCTCAGCAGCTCTCCCGGCTCACATTCCTCTTGCCCATTGTGAGCTGTTACAACACTCTCCCTCCAACACAGACCTTAATTAAAATCAGCCATTCCTGGGCCAGCATTTGACTTTGAGCTTTGTGGGGGCTGCCCGAGGAGATTCGGGTCCCCGTGCCAGGGACAGCCCGCGCTGCTGCCCTGGGGCACAGGTGACACCACACCTGGCTGCTGGTGTTCTCCGGGCAGGAGCCTCCCTGGCAGGATCAGAGCTGGAAAAGGAGGGGTTTCTTTGCCCCCCTGGCCGTGCAGGCACCAGCGCTGCCCCACGAGCTGAGGGAAGGCAGAGCTGAGCTGGCCCCTGTCCCATCCCCGCGGCTCCATCGCTCACCCCCGCGCTTGGATTTGAGCTCCCACTGCCCGGGTCAGGAAAAGGCTGGCGAGGGAGGAAGGATGGAAGAAGGCGATGCTTTGACAGCTCCTTTCTCATGGTAACGAGCAGAACTGCTCCTTCTCCCCCGGCCTTTTCTTTCTTTAAGAATCCTGCTCTGCCTTCCAGGCACTGCCCAGATAAACTGGAGGGCTCCGGGTGTCTTTGTGGGCTCTGCCCATGCTCAGTTTAGGGGTTACTTGCTGTTTGTTTCCTGCACATAATGACAGGTAAAAGTGGATTAATAGAATTAAAGGTTTGGCTGGAGGACATGAGGCAGAAAAGCATCAGTTACTTCCCGGTGATTTCTGTTCCCTGAGTCGTTCACTCAGGAAACAGAGATCCATTAATTTAGCTGGTCCATGGGAACCTGCCACAGGAAAGCTCCCTCTGCTTGGAAGGGGAAGAAATAAATGCTGCCCTTCCAGCATTAATAATTTTCTGTTCTAAAAACAACATAATTTAATATAGAGGTAATTTGGGTTATAAGCAAGGTGCACCCTAACTAGGAGAAAATACTTGTTCGATGCAAGACATTGCTGCTTGCAGAAGCAGGGCCTTAGCTGGGCTGGAGAACTGCAATTGAAGCATAAATTACTTTTAATACTTCAAAAGAAGTGCCAAGCCTCAGGGATTGACAGCTCCTCAAATTTATAAACAGTGCAGGTCTAAACTCTCAGGATCTTAGATCCTTGATGATGGGTTTTTGATGTGAAATCAAAGTTTAGATCATTCACTTCCCACACAGTATTTACCTAAAAAGCTTTAAATGTATTTAATTTTCAAGTTTCCTATTATTAAATGCATTTGAAGTATCCTTTAGAAATTGTAAATCATGATGAACAAAAATCCCCAAACCAAAGAGAGCAAAGCAGGCAGGGAACAAGGGGAGAGGGAGGAAAGCAGCAAGTGCAGGATTGACAGCACAGGAATAAACCTGGTGTGCAATTCTGCTGCAGAGAGATTAATCACAACTCTTCTGAGAGATACCAACCCCTGGCTGCACCGAAAGGTCTTTTGTTCCAAGTCACTGCATTTACCCAGGAATATCCTGCCAGTGGTGGGAATATTTCACAGCTGGAAGACTTCCGAAAAACCTATCCCATCCCAGCCAGAGCTCCAGCAGCACAGACACAGTTTTTCTGACATTATAAACTAAAAACATTCTTATTCTTGGTTTTCTTATTCTTTTTCCTCTGCTGAAGGAATTGTCCCTGGGGAATGTGCACAGCATTGGAAATTAAGCAGAGCCATGTACATTCATTAATGGAAACAGACCTTTCAGACTAAGGACCAGCTTCTCTCTTAACTTTTTCTTATAAGTTTGGATATTTTCCTTTATTTTTGTTTGGTTGAATTTGAAATCTGAGGAAAAATATTTTGCAGCTAAGGAAACCACCTCTTCAACACGAAACCAAAGGGAAGCATTTATTCCTTTTTTGTATCTTAAAGTGGTAGTTTGAAGTTTGATTTATTGTCATTCAGAGAGTGACAGGGGGGCTCATGGGGTGACAAGAGAGTGATGCCCCACAAAACACAGGTGTACCTCCACCTGCACTGCGCTGGCACAGAAAAGGGTAACAACAGCTCCTTTTCTACAATTTTCACAAGCATTGGCTCTGATTGCTCATATTTCTGTCTTGTGTAATTTTGTGCCCCTTAGACCTACCAGCTCCAGGAGTGTGAAAATGCTGTCCTCAGAGCTTGGTTTAAACCTGCCAATGCTGTGCTTTAAACTTGGCTGCCCTCACCCTGTGCAGCCCCAGATACTTTTGTGTTATGTGAACTCGTGCCAAGGACGTGTGATGGGGTCAAGAACAGAGAGTAAAAGCAGAGCAGAAGTGCTGTGAGTAGCAGATTTCTCAGTGCTGATTAATGTGACACCAGGAACCCTCCCTGAAACGTTCTGCTGTGAGCAGAGGCTCTTCCCAAAACAAAGCACAGGGCCTGATTTTCACTCTGGAGATTTACTGAAAGGTTTGGGGTCTTTCCACTGAAATCTGACTCCCAACACTCAGCACCTCTGTTCTTGAAAGGGATGATGTGAGCTGTGATGACAATTAGCACTCCAAGCTCAGGCAGCCTTCAGAGAATATTTTTCTCCTCAAACAAGGAGGGACTGCAACCCACAGTCAACCACAGCCTCCTCACCTTATTTTTCAAGTGGTTTTAAGAACGATGCTGTGAAGGCTGAAGTAGTTTCTTCCACAGAAGTAACTTCCTAATGATGCCTTGTGCTCAAAGCTTACATTTGGCGTTTATTGGCCCAGCATTTCTTTTTTTATGAAGTCCATTCCTGTGTGGAATGGTGACCAGAACACAGGCAGATCCTGGGACACAGACACCTGCAATCATGGTCAAGCTTCAGTCCATGCTTAATGTTTTCAGTCTCTGAAGCGGAGCTGTAACTTTGTGATCCCTTAAGGACATGCATACCTATTCATTTTATCAGAAATTGCCAAATTTTCAGAGGGGTATTATGAAAAGCTATAAAAATGTATAAAATTCCTTTTTTTATTCAAAGATAAGGAATGGTCTGTGAACCAAAGCCAGTCTCTTGATGCATTTTACAACTTCCAGGTTGCTTGACTTCAGCACACAAATGGATTTCACACCTGCAATTGTGAAACTATCATAGAATTAGACAGGTTTGGGTTGGAAACGACCTTAAAGATTTTCTTTAGATGACCTTAAGGGTCCCCTGCCATAGGGGAGGTGGAACTAGGTATCCCTGGATATCTCTTTTCTATAACAAAGGACTGAAGCAGACACTTTGACCAGCTCCTCCTCCTGCCCTCCTTCTTCCTCCCACAACCTCAGTTTGTCTTTGAATTTCCAGTTTGGGATTATCTCAGGACACAAATCTGTAAAATTAGATCCATTTAATCCCAGTTTTACTTCCAGTGCAGGACATCCTTTTCTAGCGTTTGTTTCTGGTTTGAGGGCATCGCTTTCCTTAGGATGTGACTGCAGTATTCCTTAGGTTTTTTTCCGGGGCTGCAGTTCTGAATAGCTGAGGTTCAGATTCCCATACCCCCAGCCAGGCATGAGAGAGGCAAATACCAGTCTGGATTTTAATCACGCTGCCAAGTAGGCAGATGAGAACTGGTCAAGTTGAAAGGATACCCAGGAGAAGGAAGGGAAGGGAGCAGCACAGCAAACACGGGCAGTGATCCAGCAGCAGTCCCAAACAGAACAAATATTTGCAGGGCTGCTGAGTAACTGTCTGGTGTCACTGGAAGTACAGAAATCGCCTGAACTGTATCTCCTCACCTCAGTGACATTTATTAGCTCAGCCCCAGCCTCCTCAGGGTCCAGGCAGGTTTAAATGCTGCTTGACTGGCTGCCCCTGGGTGCCTCTGCTGCTGGCAGTGTCCTGAGGAGCACCAGGGGATTTAAATCTTTTCATCTTGGCTGTGCTATCCTGAGGATGGGGTTTAGGAACTCAGCCTGGCTGTGGGGCTGCAAGTTCCCTGGCAAGTCATGGAGTTAATGAATTTACTTCCAGGTATTTTCCCAGCTTTCCAGACAATTCAGTGTTATTATAACATAGAGGGGCTCTTTCAGAATTGAAGTTAAGGATGAAATGGGATGGTTGCATGTGCAGTAAGAGACTCTGGTGCTGCACAAACTGCACAAAGTCAGGGCAGCCAGAGGAAAGAGGGAGGTGCACAGCTGTCACCAAGCTGCTGCCTGAATTTCCAGGCACTAATTCAGGGAAGAAAAGCTGCAGAAACACTGGCTGCACATCCCCTTGGAAGAAACGAATCCCTCTGGTGTAGGAGGGGTTAGCCAGATTCAAATCACGCACAGAAGGGCGGGGGAGGCAGCTGGAAAAGGCAGCTGGGCACGGGGTGACACACCCGGCTCCTGTGCCTTGCAGCGTGCTCTTGTCACTGCTGCAGGGCTTGCAGGGCACTGCCACCCCTCCGTGCCCAGGAGGGGCTGTGCCGGGGCTGCGAGCGGGGCCGGGGCAGGGCAGAGGGGGGTCCCTGTGTGTGGCACTGCCACTGTGCTGCCCCTGAGGCACTGCCCACACAGCAAACACGGGCAGCCCCAGAACGGGGGCATTTGGTGAGAGGCCAGGGAAAGCCCCCCGAGAACAAACTCTGTGTAAGCAGGAGCCCAGCGTGGAGAAAGGCCAAGGAAGCGGCTGCACTTCCAGCGTCACAGCACACCAGTTCCCTGGGGACAGATGAACTTGCAGTTATGTGAATGCATCTGAACTAAAGGTTTTGCTATTATTTTGGGAAGCTTTGAAAGACTCTTGCATTTGGAATAAAAGTAGCCCTTCCACAGAAAGAGATGCTATACATTTTCTGCAATACCAAATTAATGGATTTAAATTGCTCTGTGCAGTTTTCTCTTCCAATCTCTTCCATTATCCCTTCTTCTGAAATCAAAATGCTCCTTTAAAGTGTTTCCAATGACAGTAATCTGCTTTGCCTGCTTAGCTGGTGGTTCTTCTATGACTGGAGACCCACAAGAAGTCCAAGCTTCATCCGATGGGATCATTTTCACCTGCTACTGCTACTTCTTCAAAAACTCGAAGCTCTGTGGTTTTTGGCAGACTTCTCTGTTATACAAAACTTCTTCCACTCTTTAGCAGAAAACAATATCAGCTCCAGGCACAGTTAGAAAATAAAATGAGATGACATCAGTTCATCCAGAAGAATCTGAGTGCTTTTGCAGATGAGGCTGTGCAAAGCAACATTTAATTTCACTCTCTGGGAGCTCAGCTCCCTGAGTGCCACCATCCCCACTGACTGCCATCCGTCCCTGCTGCTCCCTGCTCCTGTCCAGGGATGGCTTTATCTCCTGCAGGTCTGTCCAGCCTTTGGTGTGCTCCAGCACACACACACCCACAGCCTCCACTCAAACTTTGTGCCACCTGGAACAAACTGCCAAGATGCCCCTCACCTCACAACAGCAAGGATTTGGTATCGATGACAGCAGTGAAGCAGAAATTGTCCAGATTTTCTTTATTGTCTCATTTTTAAAGTCAAGAACAGGTCTAGGGTGCCTAAATATAAAACTTTACCATTCTGACTGGAAATAACCTACTACAGACACCTTCTTTTGTGCATGAGTGTTTCCTCCCTAGGGCTTCTCTTTCTCCACTGAATGGAGCTGATCCTGTATCAGTTAGGAGAATTTCCATATTTCTCTCCTGTTCCTGGATTATGGATTTGGACCTGTTTGGTCCATCTTGTTATATTTTACAAAGTGAATTATAACCTGAGAAATTATTGAAAAGATCAGGGCACTGACTCCTGAAAGAGAAGAAAAACTGAACTGCTTCCAGTATAAGATAACCTAAAGCATAACTTTCTAGATAAATTGACCCTGGTGAAATAAATAAATGGAGAAAGCGATGCTCAAGGCCTCGATGTTCATATTTACAGGAGAATATGAGGGGCTGAAACATTCTGCATTCCACGCCAAAAGGATTCCTACTCATTAACACACATAAATGCTGATGGATAATTAAGTAATTTGGGAGACAGGCCATGCATATGGGAAGCATTTTTGGTATTTTATGACCTCCTTCACTGACCTATGTAATTACTGTGCTGCTGCCTAATGCAGCAACATAAACCCTCTGTGAACATCTCTATTTTGAAGTTTATTTCAATTCTAAATGACCTTTCTTTTTATTTGTTACACTGGGACCAAAAAAATGGTTGTTAAATTGTTCTATTCCCTGCAATGCTATTAAAGAGAAAAATAATGTGGATACTTTATTAAATAATCAATTTCTAAGCCACCTCCAATGTAGTATAGAAAACAGAGCCAACTTATATTTGGCAAGAACAATTCATGTCAAACCAATCCAATTTCCTTTTCTGACAGGGCAAATGGCTCAATGGATAAAAAGAAGCAGATGTGTAGATTTGACATTTTTACTGTAGTAACATTTTAACACGTGGTATTTCTATAAACAACACTTAGAAATCACAGGACTGTATTAGAATACATGGATGGTGTCACCTTGTGCTGGAGCAAAACTTACTGGGAGAAAAAAAGGGAGTTTAGGGAATCGTGGTTAATGATTTGTCCTCTGGGAATAACTCCCTGGGCAGCACTGCATAAAAACGGGACTTTCCTGACTTCCTAATCTCTCCTGTAATCAGGCACTGGGAATTATACACTTTTTATATAATACCAATGACAAATATACAATTTCTTGTGATATCTTTTGCCTCTGAAATGAATGGAACTCAAGCTTTTCTGTAAGGAATTTATTGAAATTTACCTTTAAAGTTGAGCTGACTCCCTAACTTGACAGGGATTACAAAATAAAAGCTGAAAGATAGTCCTGACATCTGATGGGGAGGAAAGGGGACAGAAACCTGACACATTCATCAGAGTAGGAAGATGAGGATGTGCACCTGAAGACGAGAACTATCAACTATTTGGTCAACTAGGCTGGTTTAGGAACCTAATGATGTGACAGGGACATTGCAAACCCTGGTACAGGAACCCGTGCACTCACAAAAAATTCATGTTCAAGTCATACAGATTTGCAGGAATATGAATCTGGAATATGAAATCAGGAATAGGTGATTATAATTACACACTCCAATTCAGGACAACATTTAATCACTTGCTTAAACACTTTCTTGAATAAATGCAAACTGTGTTGTTTCCTGCATTCTGGATTATAACTTAAGGTCATGGTTGGGATTTCAGGTCTAAATGACAGCAAGTAGGTATCAGATGAAGGTCCAGAAGAGGGATTTAGATGCTGAAAGAGCTTTTAAAATCTGAACCTAAAAGAAGAAATCATTTCCTTTATAAATATGAAACTACAAAGAGGAGCAGTGTGTAAAACTCATAGACTGGACTCGTTCCTGAAGGTGATTCTCTCTGGAAGAAATCTGACTGTAGCTGGAGGAAACCTGTGGCCCACCAAGCCACTTAAGGTGAATTCTCAGCAGAGATACCTGCAACTGTAAATGCTCTCTGCAGAACACCCAAACCCCACCCATTCCTCTCCACCACTACCTTGCAGCATTAGTTCTTGCCAAATCCAGATGCTGCTCACAACCTCTGTGTGGCACCTGGCAAGGGACAAAACTGCTCACGGGGTTGTGACAGAAACACCGACTGACTTAACCAACAGTGCAGGTACCAGCAAGTGAAACACAGCCTGACCTGAACTGACAGGACAAGGGACACTCCTGCCAAGTGACACTCAGGACCCTGGGGGTTCCCAGCTGCCCCTCCCTCTCCATGCCTCAGCCAAGCCATCTCTTGCCCTCACCAAGCACTCCCAGCAGCTCACCCGAGCTACACCCATGGAGCTGGACCCCTGCACATCAGGAGAAGGCGATTCTCTCTGAGCAGGAGGGGTTTGTGTGCCTCAGCACCCCTGTGAGCAAGCAGAGGGAGTGGGACCAGCTGGGACAGCCAGGGCTGTGTGGGGCAGAGCCAGCCCTGCTGCTGCTGAACCCTCTCCCCACCCTGACACACAGCTCTGCTCTGCTTATTCACCATTTCCTGCCACTTTGGGCACCTCTGTGCCACGCTGGGGAAGTGTGGAGTGCTGGCATTTCATATGCCATGCAATGTGACCACAGGCATGAAGTCACAGTTGTCATCATGCATCTCTAGGTTAAACTGTTTGCACCGAGAGCTCGATTATGTGGAGGTGCTTGATGGCCAACAGAGAATCTCCAAGGGTGGAAGCTGGCCTGGGCCTCTGCTAAATGTGCCACAGGGCTAAAAAACGGGTGTAGCTCCCAAATGGTCAGTCCAACACCATTCCTGAGCTTTACACTCACTTTAAATTAGCATGTAATTTAAAAATAAGTATTACAAATGAAGGTTATCTTACAAGCAACGTATAATTTACATTTTTAAACTCACACTCTTTGTTTTGATGTAACCCATAAAGTTCCTGCTCTGCAAGGCCAGCTGACATTCCTTATTGCCTTTAACCTGTTTCAAGGTGATCTTTCTTATCCTCCATCATACTTTGGAAAAGCAATTCCACAGGACAAGAACTGAAATCTTTGGTGCCCATGCCAAGGAGAACGTGACAGACCTGACAGGTTGTGTGGTCCCTTTTAGCACCAGGAGTTGTATCATTCATCCAGAGACCCCTGACAGTCATCTTGAACATTATGTGCCCTCACAGTGCTTTTAAAATCCTATAGATGTTTAAATAAATGCTTTTATCTTCTTTGATCGTCTGCAACCATGGAAGTATTAACATACACAATGCTTAGAGAAGAGACTGGATAAAATGGTTATTTTTAGAATTTCCTCACTTCATAAAACAGTACAATAGCTATGATGCCACAAATAACTCACTATAAATTCTTCTTATAAGCAAACAGAGGAAGTGTAAGTTTAGGAAGAGACAAGGAGATCATAAGGCAATTTATTAAAATAGTAGATTTAGCAGTGTAAGCAAAAATATATCTATAAATACTGGTTTTGCTTTGGGTCAGTGAAAATATAAACTAGATTTTATTCCATTTTAATCTGAAACTTGGGCAGAAGTGCCTAACACTTAATAACCATCCACGAGTCCAAGTTTCATCTGAGATAAAAGCAACAAAAGCAGTGAACTATAAATTCATGACCAACTCTCTGGCTTCTGGAAAGATTTGTTTATGCTATTACAAAAGTGGGGTTTAGTTGGGTAATGTATTTTTGTTTGAGATTCCCATTGTATTATTTTGTGGGTTTAGGAAAGTTTCAGCTTCTCACTTCTGAGTGTTACCTATTCTGTCAGTGAAGAAGCAATGAAGTCACAGCACAATTTAAAACCACTGGCCAGAAATTGTCCTCGTGTGCTTTTCCCCAATTCCTAGGACATGTTGAAGAGCTTTTCCTGTGAAATGGAGTAGCAGCCATCTGATTACAGCTGGCTTGGGATGGGACCCAATGACCAGGAAATGCAGCGAAAAAAAATAAGTGTGTTGGAAATGGTTTCTGAAGCAGTGTCAGGAATTTGGTTTGGGGCTTTCTTGAAGCATTACCATGTTGAGTTCTGCTGCTGTGTGTTTGAGGAGTAACTTCAGCTCTCTGTAGACCAGCACCCTTACTTGGCCTACCTTCCACTGCATGCTCCCAGTTCTCTTTTTGATAGAGATCCGTAAGAGGAAATCCAAGAAAATAGACAGGCAGCTTCTAATTTCCCTCTGGCTAGACTTTACTGGATGTATTTGAAGATATTTAAAAAGCCACAACCAGAAATTCTCAAACTAACTTGTCCCAACACTGATTTTATAGCACTTTTTGAGGGACTCCAACCTACCTGTAGTGCTGCAGTTGTGATTCCAGCTGCTGGATGTAGATTTGCAGGTGTGGCACCTCGTTGGCTTTCACTTCCAGCTCCTTCACTTTGCCAAGGCTGTTCAGGACAGCGTGTCTGGCCTCCTCCACCTTCCTCCTCATCTCTGCCTGCTCCCTCTTCAGGTTACGGTTGCAGTCTTCCAGACTGACCAGAGCTTCCTGAGAGCTCTTCAGCTCCCTCTCCAGCTCCTGATTGAACCTGATTGCTTCTTCAATCTGCCCATCCCTGGAGCTCCGGATGAGCTCCATTTCCCTCAGGACACTTTGGAGGCACTGGGTCTGGGAGTGGTTCTGTGTCAATGGTCTCTTACTCCCTATGCAGCAGGTTCCCTCTTCTTTATGGTTGGCATGGCTCTTCCGCAGTCCTACCTGTAGTGACCAGGAGCAGAAAGCAGGGAGAAAGTTTTAAAGCAACTGACATTTTAATCCCGACTGAAAATGGTTGGATTGTGTTTCATTTTTTTAATCACATATAGCTGATCAGCAACTAAAGCTACTTGACCTTTGCCAAGTACAGAGACAACGAAGCAATCTCTGGAAAGTAGTTTTTAATACCTAGCTATACATTTAATTTTCAAACTACTTACTAGTATGTTATTGCACAAGTCTCTGTACAGCTTTAATGTCATTACTATGGTCTGTAATCAGAAGTCAAGTACTGTGCTGAAAAAGATATTTCCAATGAAATTGTGTCCAGAGGAAGAGAGCAGGGAGCAGCTGGGGGTGTTCTGGGGCTTTCCTCTGATGTTTTGATTCTTCCTGGGACCTCTGACTTCATGTTTGCTTCTGATTTCCTTTCCCTTTGCAGATGAAAATGGTAAAAGTGGCTTTGACCTGCCATGCTGGACCTTGCGAAGAGGAACAGGCAGCCACTGCAAGTGGAAGTGTCACACGTGGAGCAGGTCTGTGAGTGCTGTGTCAGTGTCAAATCAGACCTGGTCAGACCTGCCAGAACAACTGGTCCGTGCTGCCCTTCGCTGCCCTGCCTGTTCCACACTATTCCATGCCGGAGTAATTTAACTGCTGTTAAGTGTGTATGTGTTTCACTGGAGCCAGTACAGCAGAACCAGCAGAAACCAGCCCCAGAATTAATGGGGCTCTGCAGAGGAGCTGGGACTATTCATCAGCCCGCCTGCAGAACTGGCTCCAACTCTGAAGTCCTGTGACCACACTCTGAAGAAAACATACTTCTAATTTCTGAGGCACTTAGGACTCAGGCACTGCATGTGCTTGTGCAGGTAAGAATCCAAAAGTTCTTTCTTACTTCAGTAAAAACCCTGTAGTGGTGCATATCCAGTGTATGGCACCAGCACATCCCGACTGCTCGTGCAATAGAAGCAGCAGCAGCATTGTACACTTGGGTTTGCTAAGCTGAACTCCCCTACACTTCCAACAGAGTGCTCACCAGCCTATCCCATAACTGCATACACTGGCACATTGGTGGAGATACAACACTCCTCCTTAAAGCCTCCATGTCACTAAACTGCGCTCAAAAGTTAATGCCGGGGGTGAACGAGCAAGCTCGGTCTATGCCAACCTTTCACCCATCAGTCTGGGGTTTTTCACACTGCCTTTCCGAGCGCAGCATCTTTCCTGAAGCACCCGGGGCCACCCGAGCCGCCCCGCACTCACCTGCAGCGCCAGGCACCGCGCGTCGCTGCTCTGCAGGGCGGCCCGCATGTCCTCCACCAGCTCCCGCAGGCTGCCGTTCTCCTCCTCCAGCTTGGCGATGCGGTCCTCGGCCTGCTCCAGCGCCACGATCTCCTCGTAGCACTCTCGGGAGCAGGGCCCCGGCGGCCGGCGCTCGGCGCTGCCCGGCGCTCCGCGGCCGGCGGGGTCGGTGCGGCGGCGGCGGCGGGGGCTGCGCAGCCGGATCTGGGTCTCGATGTGCTCGCTGTCCCGGCCCAGCGGCAAACGCGGCCCCGAGCCGCCCGCCCGGGTGCTGAAGTGGCCGCAGAGCCGCGCGTGGAACTGGCGGAAGGTGAGCTCGGCCGAGAGCCCGTCCCACAGCCCCGCGCACTCCTCGGGG